>JAPMNP010654739.1:0-13336 GCA_029874935.1 Atherina boyeri | reverse complement strand
GAGCAGCACAGGATGAAGTAGAGGCAGTGAGGAAAGAGATGCAAGACAAGGTGAAGGCTGCACAGGAAGCTGCTTACACACAGGTGAGGATGACATAAATGCCATCAGCTTTTGTTTAGTGAGCTTTCTAAACTAAGATAAATACTAAGTCTTTTCTTGTACAGGAGAGGGAACAGGTAGAGCAGCTTCAGGTGCTCCAAAATGAACTGGTGTCCACCCGGGCAGAGCTGGACTCCCTGAAGACCACCATGGCCTCAACTCAGCAGGTCACTATTCAAAGCTTCTTTTTTCTTTCTTTTTTACACTTCTTATGCAAAAAAGTTTTAAAGTCTCAAGCCTGCAAATGTCCCAGTTTTCAGTCATCTGAAGAAGCACCAGCTGCTGCAAGAGGGAACAGAAAGATTAATGACATTAATTTTTCCAACTGACTAATAGACCTGGTTGATCCTAATGGAATAATTCAGTCTGGAGGAGCTCTAAAAATGGGCTGCAATAGTTTGTAATCATCATTATTTAATGATCTCATTCACACCCACTTTTGCAGCATCATTCTTATGAATCTGCTGCTTTTTTTTTTTTTTTTTTTAGTTTTCACATCTGTACTTTTGAGCACATTGACGTGCAAAGAATCAGAATCAGCTTTATTGGCCAAACATGTCCACACACACAAGGAATTTGTCGGTGGTTACCAGACCCCACCTCTAGTTTTCAGTACAGGAAAGAAGATCACATTTTTGCCATTAGAGGTGACAATGAAGTAGCAGAAGTTGGCTGATCTTGAACATCTGTCAATGAATGAATGCTTAAAATAACACTTTCCAATTTCTGCTGCATTGATTCTTTATAAATCTCAAAACATCTGTCATGCTTCGTTTTGCTGTAAAAACTGATCAATCTTTGTTTTCTGACAGAATTGAAATGCTAAAATGTCGGTGGAGTGGAGAAGTTGTTGAAACTCTGGCAAACTCTTAATTCTCTGTTTGTTTTTTATCATCACTGCACAAGTGAGGACCTGAAGATGTCAAACAGATGTTTGTAGCATGTAACAGAAGGGATTTATTTAAAGGGAAAAAAGAAAAAAAAGAGCAACATGAAAACACAGGCAGGGAATTCTCATCCAAACGGTTATTTTGTCCATTTTAGTGGAGAATTATATAATCGTATACGTAGCAGACAAAATTTATGAAGAATAAAACTAATGAGGGTATTTCCTTAATTAGTTTTTATTTTTTGATTCATACTGTTAACCCTCACACTCCCTGGTAACTCCATAGATTTTCCCTTTCCTTTCAATTTCAGATGTTTTTTCTGTAAACAAGCAGTTCCTTGTAACTCTTTTGCATCTCCCAGCCTCCCACTCTTGATGTCCTACTTTTGTAGCTGTCACCCTTTCTGTCTCCCTCAATCTCTTTGTAATCCCACAGTGCTTCAAACATGTGTCTCATTGCTTTTGTGATGCGTCTTCGGTTCCCAGCTTTTACTGACTCTTTTCATGGAAATAGTGTTCTTAACTTCTTTGTTTCTTGCTCATGTCTCCTTTTCTGTTGGACCTGCTGACATTCAGACTGTAAGTCTTTCAGCTGTTTTATTTTTCTTAAATTCACACACAATGATTTAAAAAAAAAAATCCCTTTTTATTTTGTGTTCATCTAAGACAAAAGGGATGTGTTGTAACTGCTGTAATTCATCACCGCTGTATTGCAACCAAGTTTCACAACCACAACTTCCCAATTTGCCTTTTGATTGCTAACTTGACCTCAACAAGCCTCTCTGGAGACTCCACAGCTCTCGCCAAACTTAAACTTTGACAATATTGATAACTAGTTGCTAAAGATAAACTCTTTCATATTGTGAGGTCGGAGCACTTATGTCTCACCACATCCTGACATGTCCCGACAGCCATGTTTTATCTGACCACATCCTCCTCAACATTTTTCTTCTATCACCAGCTTTGCTCTCATTTGTTATCTTTTTTTTAAACTATCCCACCCCCTTCTGTTCCGCGATGCAGTCGAGCGAAGTGCTCAGCACTCAGCTGGCCTGCCTGGAGTCTGAGAAATCTGAGCTGGTGCAGAATTTGTCAAAGGTGGAGGCTGAGCTGGCGACCCAGGGGGAGGAGCTGCAGCGAGTCCAAACCTCTCTGACGACTGAGAGGGAAAGTGGGGTGAAGGCAGCTGAAGCTTTACAGAATCAACTCAATGAGAAGGTGAAAAATGGTTTTAACTACTTTAATAAGCTGCAGTAGACCAAACAGATGAACAAGGCGGGTGTGTGCGACAGCTTCAACTCTGAGCGTGTTTTCCTCCTCAGGAGAGCAGGGAGCAGGCCCTGGAGAGTCAGCTAGTGGCGGCTCGTTGGTCCAATCTAAAGGGAGCAGTGGAGGAGGCAGAGAAGATCATCCAGTACTCGCTGGCTCAGATAGACGACCCGGCACACATCAGCTGCACCAGCTCCGCAGGTCAGACGTTGATTCTAAAAACAGCGCTGGGACAGCTGTTGGCACCATGCATGGTAGCGTTTATGGCCATATTCTAATACATGTCTCCATCTTTGCAGAATATCTTGCATCAAGATGCCAAGCCTCTTTAGACTGTGTGGGCCGATTACATCACGCCAGAGAGGCCTTCTTGGCTGACAACACAGGTGAGACACAGGCTGTAGGGCCATTTCTGAATATATCTGCTGCTGTTGTGTAAAACTGAAAAGGAGAATTGAAACGAGTTTGGTTTATTTTTGATACTTTTTATCTTGTTTTGGTTCCTGCAGGTGTGTCAGAGCTAGTGCGAGTGGTGACCCAGTGTGGCCACCTGGTGGGTGACACCATTGTTCAGGGTAGTGCCACCTCCCACATGGTGCCTGTGGAGCAAGCTGATGGTAAGTCTGTGTGTGTGATGCAAACAGTGTCTCCAGACATTTATATTGGGGTGAGTCAGGCATGTGCATGTCCTGACATGTCTGAGAAGCCATCTTGATGTGCTGCATGTTCTCAGTAAGGAGTAAGTCTTTTGGTGAAAAGACAACCATGTTTAAAGAAGAGTATGGTCATTAAGCTTTGTGGTTAGCAGCTCCATAGATTATCTTTAAGCACTGCAAAGATACAGCACCAGAATGTGGCTTACATCATCTGGATCCAAAACAGACACAGAAGTAACTTTGAAATTGAATTTACTTTTGAAACACAAACACAAGTTGGCATTTTGATTAAAGTACACAAAGGCTTCAGTGCACCAAACACCATGGATGATATTACAGCATGTGTTGGTGTTGGGAAACTTCCCAGGACAAGTGTGTGCAACAGAGCGGAAGGCAGGGCGTTGCTGTGGCTGAGCAACCTGCACAGCGGACAAGCTAAGGTGGAACAAAAACCACAGTCTCTATAGAAACACACATTAGTGCAATCCCAGTCCAGGGCTTTTATCTATTGACTGAGAAACATTGCCTGTGGGTAACACAGTGTGTTTCTTAATTTCAACCAATAACATGAAATCTGTCATTCCTGCCTGGCTAGTTTTCCCACTCAATCATGTTTTGAAATTATCTTTGGAAAGCTTTATGGGAAATTTGCGGCATTCACTTCTGTGCACCTCTCTCATTTGGGTCAACACAAAAAATGCCTTTTATTATTGTACTTAAATTGTTTATATTAATTAATATTTGTTTTACTTTTATTATTGCACTCTGTGTGTGTGCCACCTTTCAAGGAGCATTTGCATGTAATATCAGTTGATTTCATGTAGACTCAATCTGCTTTTCAAGCATAATTTTATAATTGATTTTAGGTTTACCAGGCCTTTCTAAGTTCATTATAAGGTTGTCTTCATTCATTTATAATTATTATAGACATGAAAGTCCTCAGAAAGTCAGACCATACTGTTAGTCTAAACGTCGTGCCAGAGCATTTTCAGTGTGACCAGAAATAGCCTTCAGTCATGTTTTCGGTTCAGAGTAACAGCCAAAACAGCCAAGAACAGAACAAAGTTTCTGACTTCATACACAAGTAATGTTTTTTTGCTCTCTTCGGAAATGGCGAGTCTAAACATGCCCGAATGTAATTAAGCTCTGGCCAGCAGCCACGTTACTGCAACAAATACAAATGCATCCAACTGAATCTGGGTTGAACTGCAGTCTGCAGCCAAGACTGGGGATCGATGGAGTGTTCTGCAGACTTTTCTTGTGCATCTCTGAAACACTTAAAAGCAGCAGGTATGAGTGTGTCAACACTGTTGCAGATCAGCCGCATCTAAAAAAGTTACTTTTCCTCCCATTGGAGAGGGCGTTTCAGCTGTTAGTTGACACACTGCCTGCAGGGATGTCAGTTTAATTAACACTGCAGCTGCAGACACCTATGCCACCTTTACATGTGGACCGAAGAGTTAATTTGGTATTTTCATAAAAACAGAGTAATCATCATCACTCCCTAGCTCCCCATCGTGTTAGGATGAATGTTGGGGTTTTTCTTTAGGTGCGTTTCATTTCCAGTTATTTAGTTGACACTAATGTATCCATCCTCCATGTCTTTGCCTGTGTCAGCCCTGTCGGAGAGTGTGAAATCTTGTGGGGCACAAACTCTGGCTCTGCTGGGACAGATGAAGCAGCAGGACAGTCTGGTTGCTGCAGACGACGGCAAGCTGAAGGCAGCCCTGGAGGCCATCCTGGCCACTGCAGAGGTCTGTATTTCATACTTTATAAAGTTACAATTGGTGACTTCTTTTCTTTGGCAACAATTTTGTGTTTGACATGTCCAGTAAACATCATCTTGCACTTTCACTATTCCAGAAACTGCGCCCACGGGGTTTGGAGCTGCAGCAGGGGGAGCTTGGAGATCTGGTGGAGCAGGAAATGGCTGCCACTTCCGCTGCTGTGGAGTCAGCAGCTGCCAGGATAGAGGTGAGTATATGGGCATGTGTGTGTTTAGCTGTGGCCTTAAGAGAACAGCAGATGTATATTTAAATTAACTTTCTGTTTGAAAGAATTGCCCCCCTGTCTTAGTTAAGCTTTGTTAACTTCAAAGTGTCTCATTTATTTCCTCCCCCCTTGCCTTTGATCGCCCCTACAGGAAATGCTGAACAAGTCTCGAGCAGTTGATACAGGAATCAAGATGGAGGTCAATGAGAGGTAAGACTCAGATTAAAGCTGCTGTGAGGAACCGTAGGGAATCACTTTTCCTCTATAACATCACTTGTAGTTAATTGTTGGCACAGAAACACCAGACTAAATTCAGAGTATGAGATCATGGACTGTATCCTCTGAGAAGTAACCCAAATTTCTTTCTTGATCATTATTTCAATAAATGTTTTACTAATTAATTTATTTTTTCAGTGACTAGTATCAAGTCTAGTCTTTTTTCAGTTAAAGAGAAACTAAAGCAGGTCACACTTAAGTGAGAAGATAACTTTTGTTTGACAAATCCAGATGCAAAAAGGGAAGATGGCGTAGGTTAAAATGCCAGAGCTTTGAAATGATAATCCACAAACCATGATAAGTGTGCCCAGCTATCAATTTGAATTTTATTCAGCAATTATAAAAAGCGTTTTCTAATTTTCTGTCAGGTTTTTTTGTAAGAAATATTCTTTGATAAGCTGTTAAATTGATGTTTATTTTTATCTGTCATATGTTGTAAAAAAGACAAAGATGTGAATTTGCTTGTTTCTGCGCAGTATCAGTTACAGATATCAGCCACATGAGGATTTTTTCACCTGATTGAATTTCAGTTAAAAGTCATCTAGACTCTCTGCTTGTTGGTTTTTACCAACCTGCTGTGTTTGTGTCAATACTGAAGTTGTGTTTGTTATGTTTAACTATTAAACAGTGATAGCAGCCTCATGCTAATACTACAGTGACAACTGCGACTGTCGGCTCCAATGTAAATCTCTAATAACATTAATATTGCACAGCAGACCCATTGGTTCTTTCTTGTGGTCATGCAATATTATTATATTGTTATAAAACATATTTGTGTGCTGACTGTTTCAAGTCTTAAGTCAGGGCCTGAGTTTTTGAGTCACACTTCATCATCATCCAATTGACAAACCCGAAAATAAGCGACTTGGGTAGCAGATGAATTTCCCGACTTGTTTCACTTTATCATGTCGTACTGCTTTCCTGTTTGTTTCCATTTCATTTAACTGGATTTTCCAGCACAAACTTGGTAAAACTCATGTGGTAAAAAAAAATTTCAAGCCCAAACTGAGCCGGTAGCTCGTGCTGGGTGTTCCAAATAGTAAATCCCATATCATGATAACAGCACACCCTGATTTGTCCACAAGTCTTGAACTCAGTCTGTCATCTGTAGATGCATGGATGGCTAACAGAAACAAATAATTTGGTGCATCGTGTTTGTTTTCACTTGCCCAACCAGACAACTGTGCAAAACTTTCCACTTGACCAAACACAGAGTTTAGTTGCCCCAGGCTAACGGGGAATGACTTATGCCAAACCCTGTTCCACACAACAGCAATATTTAAGAAATCTTGCATCTGAATGAGCTTTAAAGACCAAGCAACAGGATTTAAACTCGGTCTGCTGAACAAAATCACACTCGTTACCCTGACAAGGACATCACATTTTCCCAAAATAGAAATACAGTCGACCCACAAACAAGTTTTCCCCTCACTGTGTGTCTTTGTTCTGACTTTTCTCCTCTTTAAAGCACTCTGTTGCATTTTTGTGAGGAAAAACTCGGCTTTGAGAAAGGAAATAAAAGTTGCTGAATAAATGGCCTCAAAGATTGAGGAACTAATTAATCTGTTATGAATGAGCAAAGCAGCAAGCCGAGCAGCCGACTGTTTATTTGTGAATTTAATGTAGAAGTTGCCAATGAAGCAATAAACCGAGTGAAAGAGATGCACTTCAGCTAAGTAAACACAGCAGACTCACAATATTTCAACGCCGTTTGAGATAAGAACAGATATAGAGTGCCTATATGTAAAGAATGTAATCACTTTGACTACAAATCTTGTTCAAACTAAAGGTGTATCACGTCTTTTTGTCATTACAAGCCTGAAATGAGTTTCATCACTGCTCTCTGATTTTAGTGTCTGAACCTTTGTGATCTTTCTCATCTCTCTCTGTGATTAAATTATTAATGCAACTAAACAAAAAAAAAACGTATTTATTCAGTATCTGTTGCACAATTTCTCTGGGAGATAATTAAGAAAACAACTTCTGCAGCTACAAAAATTACTCCTGAGAATTTAGGTCGGCAGGGAATCTGTCAAGCATGAGCTCTACTGAGGGAAAGAAAAGCTACATCATTCTTGGTTACATACATTAAAATGATCATATGCTTTAACTGCACACCCCACTGACCAAACAGACTGGGCCAGATCAACCTTGAAGATATCTGTGTGATGCTCCAGTTCTGTGAAGCTGAGGTTCCATTGTTACATTTTGTAACTCTACAGCTAATGGAAGTGTCTGTGCTCTGTCGCCCCCTGCAGGATTTTAGCCTCATGCACTGAGCTGATGCAGGCGATCAAGACGCTTATTTTGTCTTCCAAAGATCTGCAAAGGGACATCGTGGAGAGTGGGAGGGTGAGCAATGCAGCACTTTTTAAAATTTTTAGGAAATCAGGGTGTGATTGTTGTTGGACTTGCAATTATTTTTTGCAAATGTATAGACTTCTTTCTATTGTATTGGAGACTAAACATGACCATCCTTGCTTTTATCTGAGGGGGTATGTCTTAACATTTGGTTCTTTGTCCACCAGGGGGCAGCCTCCATGAAGGAATTTTATGCCAAGAACTCCCGCTGGACCGAGGGCCTGATCTCTGCTTCGAAAGCAGTTGGATGGGGCGCTACGGTCATGGTGTAAGCATGAAAAAGCTTCTAAAGATTAAAAAAAGAACAATAAAACTGACTTTTAAAATAGTAAATCTAATAAATCTTAATTTCTTACTATGTTTTGAAGAAAGTGGTTAAAACTTCAGCATGTGTGTTGTTGCAGTGATGCTGCCGACCTGGTGGTGCAGGGCAAAGGGAAGTTTGAAGAACTGATGGTTTGCTCACATGAAATAGCTGCTAGCACAGCACAGCTGGTGGCTGCTTCCAAGGTGAGCTAGACGTATACCCCCTTTTTCTCTTATTTAAGCATGTAAATAGGTGTTTTCTGTAATTGCTGGACAAATGCTGTTAAAGGCATTGAAGTATAAGCAACAACCCCATGCTGTTGATCATGTTATCCTTGCTGTTTTACCTCTTCTTTAGGTAAAAGCAGACAAAGACAGCTCCAACTTGCATCGTCTCCAGCACGCATCTCGGGGCGTCACGCAGGCTACCGCAGCTGTCGTGGCCTCCACAAAGTCTGGAAAATCCCAAATTGAGGATACAGGTCAGCACTTAAATCTGCATTTTCTGATATTTTCATATATGTTGCCTGGATTTCTTGAAAATAATGTGATGAGGTTAAAGAAAAAGTACAAGGGTTTGATTTATAACTCTTTGTTTCTAGAAACAATGGACTTCTCCAGTATGACTCTCACCCAGATCAAACGACAAGAGATGGACGCACAGGTAAATGGCAGCCAAAGTTCCTGAGAAAAAATTCACACCAACACACATAGTTTGAGCAGGATGTCTGCATGTGATTTTGATTAAACCGAGACTAACATCATTGAAGATTAACTTTCACAAGCTAACCATCATCATGCTTGATTCAGAACAGTCCCTTATCACAAAAGACAATCTTCTTTTAGGAATGAATGGTTTACTTTGCTCTGATTGTCAAAACTCTCATGCTGAAGGTACATTGTTTTCCATCCTCTGAGATGCTGAACTTCAGCCTCACATGAGCACTTAACTGTGTGTTGTGGCTCTGCTTCGCCCACACTGAAAGAAAAACAGGAGGTTTGGACCTTCTCACACACAGATGCTTCATTGTTGTAAAAGCACAGAGAGCTCCTGTTTGAAGATCCCTCTGTGTGTTTTTATTCTCGATCAGACCTGTGTGAATAATGATTTTAAAGGGGTAATGGGAAGTTTTCATAGAGAAGGTCTGTTCAATTTCCATCTTTGTCGACGAAATGTAATAGTAACGCGTCCTTTTTTTGCACCAGGTTCTGGTTCTGGAGCTGGAGACTCGTCTGCAGAAGGAGCGAGAACGTCTCGGCGAGCTGAGGAAGAAGCATTATGAACTGGCTGGTGTAGCAGAGGGCTGGGGCGAGGAAGAGGAGGGTGAGGGGAAAATGCCAACCAATCGCAGTAAATACCCCTGAAACTATCGGAACAAAAACATCTGAAATGTTTGTCCTCTGCTTCGTCCACAGGCACAGGGTGAAATCTGCCACCCTTCCCCGTCGTCCCCCTCGAACATCACAAGACCAGCTCATGTCTGCCTCTTTCTATTTATAGAAACCCTTTTCTGTCTCACCTTTATTTTCTTTTGTTTGTTTATCTAAGCCAAATGAAAAGGTGCTTCTTTTCTAAACCTGCTTCTCCACACATGTCCGCACGCTCTCCACATAAAGCCCCACACCAAGGGCTCAGCAGCATCGGATGGAGGAACAAATGGATAAAAGAGTGAAAGAAAACCTAAACCCTGACTTTCCAGCCTCATATCCCTCTTTCTTCTCCTCTGGAACTGCGTTGTTGAAAAGCACCAGTGAAGTCTATCCGTTGTGCCAAGTATTTATTATCTCTCTTTCTTGTTTTTGTTTTTGTTTTGTTTTTTTTAAACGAGCACTCTCAACAAGGAGTCCCAGCAGAGAAGCTACAAGCAAAAAGTTCTACTCAAGACATCCTGGGATGCACCGCACAGGGGCCAAACTGCAGCAGGTGTTGGAGCGGCCAGAACTTCATGTCTCTGTATAACATAGGTGGCATGCATCCTCTCTGCTTTTCCTGTTTCTTTTTGTTCTTTGCCTGAGCTTCTGAAGTTGCAGGAGCTCTGTCCGTTGTTGGAGTTTCACACTCACCTGCTCCCGACTTCCTTCCAATTCTTTTTTTTCACTGTGAGTTATCACCTTATTAAGTCCATACGGCTTCACGGGCTGGTTCACTGGACTTTCTGCCTTTCACGTCCTCACCATTGCAACGACTGTGACTGTTAACTTAAGCAACCTTCCCCTCCTCTTTTTGTGTTTTCACTTTAACACATGTTCACATGGAAACTCTGTAAACAACTGCAAATAGTTTTCGTTTCTGTGAGCTTTTAGGCTGCCAACTACCTCGGCATACACTGAACAAGGTAGTGGTGCGACATGCGGAAGTTTCTCAAACACTAACATGAGCTTACTTTTTATGATTTCCTCCTTTTTAGAAAAAACAAACAAAACAAAAACGGTTAATTTATGGAACAGAGTATTGAAAGGCAACCATTTCCTTTTAAATAGAATAAAAGAGGTTGCAGCGCAGTAATGCAGAGTTGTTTAGGAGAGCTGAAGACCCTTTTCCTGATGCATTTGTTTTTTGAGCTGTGTTTTCTGGAGATCACGCTGCTCCTGATGAGGATAAATCTGCACAAGAAGCAAATGAATACCTTGTTTTAAATTTTTTTTTTAATCTTACATGTCTGAGAATCAGAGGCACTTCCACTGCACAAACCTTATATGAGGAAATGAACAGGATTTACCTTGTTTATCAGGTGATCTTACGATTTTGGTATGCCGTACTCAGACTGCAGTGTTTTCATTAGTTTCCCTTAAGACCAGGTAGCTGTGTATATAAACTGAAAGCCTTCTACTGTTGGAAGTAATCTTTTACTTTCTTTTTATCTTGTGTCGGTTTTTGGCATCTTTCCAAGTAAAGATTCCGTTTGGTTGAATTACAGATACAAAAAGGGTGCACATGAACGCCTCACATCACTAATCCAAGTCATCATTTCTTCCTGAAGATGTTATTTAACTGAAGTTCCTGCTGAGGCTGACTTAAAACAACTTTTTGAGCTAACTTCCAGTGGACTCTTTGAGTACTGCTCATGCCTTTTTGTGGAAGCCATGGGATGAGCAGGCGTTTGTTTTCAAGCCAACACCATTCACCCTCTTCCTGTTTTATAATGCCGATCATGATTTTGTGTCTTAACATACCTGGTTTTGACGCTGTGCTTCAGTTGTGTATCTAAAAAGCTGTGATGCTGGGTTTTTAACAGACGCTGCTCACTTAGTTTTGCCAATGTTTCTTCCAAAACGAAAAAAAAAATAAAAAATTGACGTTTGAAGGAAGACGGTTAATTGTTCTTTTCCATTTCATATTACCATTCTGCTGCTTCTACCAGGTTTTTTAGAAAGTTCTTGCCATACTGTTAACTCCAGGTCTTTGTATTTGACAACAGTTTTAGCTGTTCTCACTCTTCCTCCACACCTGGATAAACTGTTAATTTCATTAGAAATTGCAATACGAAACAAAATATACCATAAAAGACGTGAACATCTACTTTCAGTGGTATCTCAAGTGTCTTGAATGATGAATTGAATGCACCTTGAGTGAAGTTTGGTTTCCTTTATTGTCCAAATATTCCTTATTAACCTTTCTTTGTCTCTTTTGGGTTTTTGTCCGTAGTTTTACCAGCTCAGCCAGCCTTTCAAACTGCCTCACACTGTAGAAACAAATATTCACATAGCAACATTGAAATATGTCTTTGTATGATATTATACTAAAACTATGTTGGTGGGTTTGTTTTTATTTTTCCAGTTTTTGAAATAAATATTTCAACTCATTAATACAGACGAAAGCGTGAGTGTGGTTTATATGTTTTCTTTGTGTATTGACTGTACTGGCGACATCAGGCAGTCGTGACTCGTGAAGTTATTTACGGATCAATAAGCTGAGTGGTATTGTGTTTCTGTTATTTCAGCTGCTGTTTTTCCTCTCAGGATTATTCCTGGAAAAATCTGATTTTTACATATTAATCACTGACTGATTAATTACATTAGTCATTGATAAAATACTTTACCTGCAAGAGTGATTAAAAAGGAGGAGAGACGAAAATGAGATTTCCAGGAAGTTAATGAGTTTGTAGAGTGGATAAAGTTGAATCATGTCATCAATACAATCGAGGATATTTGTGAGTAATAGAAAAGATGAGCATCTACAGAACATATTGCATATGAAGTTTTGTGTTTTCTCAAGTTTTTGAGGGAGTTTGCATTCACGGCTAATGTCTTTTGGTTCTTGAGCACAGGATAAAGATGGCCTATCTATCCTCCTCTGTATTGATTTGATCAGTATTCATTCTGAGAGTGGGAAGTAGGTTTCCCTCACATTCAACCTCATGGGTTCAGATATTACTTTACTCTGTCACTTATCTTTGAACCACAGCCCACACTAACTCCTAACCTCCCCCACACAGAGTGATAGTAGAGGCATTGGAGGACTTACAAGTAAATGAATGAGTGTAATCTAAACCCACAGTGCGGAGATTACCGAAATCCCTAATCTGGGCTACAATGTGGTCAAACGCATCCTCTGAGGGGAGTCTTGTTTCCTTGTCCGAGAGGATAACCGAGAATATAAACTCCATCTTAATGGTAGTGAGTTATAATTGACCCCAGATGATGAATTCTTGCTTATTTTTCTGCTTGGAAACAATTTTAGTTTTACTGTAACTTTAAGTCTGAGCTGCAGGTTAGAGTTGGAAATTCATGTTTTGAAAAATGTTGGACAAGTTCTCAGTTCATGACGCATTCCTTGAATTCCTGTGATTTTTAAAATGCACAGGTGTGCTACTGTACTGCAGTTCACAAGACACTGCTGCCGTAAGGTTTACAAACCAGGAGTGCCTCTTTCATTTTACTGTCTGCCAGGACTGTAAACCCACAGGACTCGGCCCAAAACGGCAATAATCCTTTTGTGGTTTAGTAAATCCTATGAGCTGTTAGTTCAGACTGCTGAGCAACAACAGGCTGAAGAACTGTTGCTGCACAGAGGCAACGTATGGAAACATGAGGATCGAGAGGAATGCAGAAATCTTTGATCTCCTGTGTTCTGGATCAAAAAGGAGTAGTTTCATAAATAAAGGCAAATAGGCATTGGCTGGATCTCCAAGATCATCACAACTTGAANATGCTTATGAGTCTGGAAAGAAATTTAAAAAGATCTCTAAATTACTTTAAATAAATCAGCTGAAGAAGTGGTGTACATTTCAAACAACTCCCAATTTATGCAGGGCTTGCCAACCCAACAAATTCAGCACAAGAGCAGATTGTTTCATGCAAAAATAAATCTCCCAGAAACCCAGAGATTTCATGTAAGTATTTATTGGGTTTTTCTTTTGCTGTTGGTGAGATCAAGATAAATTTGTCCTGAATGGAAGTTGTGTCAAGAGAGAACTTTTGCTATCCAAGAAGAAAACGAAAAAAAAAACAAAAAACTTTTAGAACAATATGATCATGTGAGTCAAAA
>JAPMNP010654628.1:0-12745 GCA_029874935.1 Atherina boyeri | reverse complement strand
TTTTAATGTCTTTTAACGTCTTGCAACAACTTAAAATAAAGATGATACATAATTCTTACATATGGCACCTTTAAATCTTTGCAACTTTGTCCTTTGTTTTATTTAAATATCAGGTTCAGAGATGTTTGAGAAAAACCTGCATTATGCTTTATTGCATGTCAACATTTACCTTGTTTCTCATCACTGAATATTTACTAGAATCATTCCAGTTAGGCAATTTTTCAGTGTCTAGTATAGTATGTATAGTTAATTTTTGACAGTAGAGGTAAATGTGCAAATAGCATGTCTCTAGATCTTTACTGTTCCCTCTTGGTGTTATTCAGGGCTATCTCCTTGTATTATGAGCTTGGAGACAATGACTTGGCATTCATCAAGCAGTGTAAAGATGGGAATGGCTTCCTCATCAACCTGATTGATTCTCCGGGTCACGTTGATTTCTCTTCTGAGGTCACAGCTGCCCTCAGAGTAACTGATGGAGCCCTGGTGGTGGTGGACTGTGTCTCAGGTAATTCACCATTTTCAGCATTTTTACACCTATACGTTTTTCTCAAAGGCTCACCTGTTTTTTCCTCTGACAGGTGTGTGTGTGCAGACTGAAACCGTGCTGCGGCAGGCAATTGCTGAGCGCATCAAGCCAGTTCTGATGATGAACAAGATGGACCGGGCCTTGCTTGAGCTCCAGCTGGAGCCAGATGAGCTTTTCCAGACATTTCAGCGCATCGTGGAGAATGTCAACGTCATCATCTCCACCTACGGAGAAGATGAAGGTGGACCCATGGGGAACATCATGGTGAAGCACATGCACAACCACCACAAAACCCCTTTTTGCTCTTTAATTGGCTGACAAAAGTTGCAATCCACCTAAAACTAGGCTATACACGTAAATATACTGTCATTATTTTCCTCAGATTGATCCTGTTATTGGCACAGTTGGGTTCGGCTCAGGCCTCCATGGCTGGGCTTTCACCTTGAAGCAGTTTGCAGAGATGTATGTGGCTAAATTTGCTGCTAAGGGAGTTGCTCAGCTTGGACCAGCAGAGAGATGTAAGAAGGTGGAGGACATGATGAAGAAGCTGTGGGGCGAAAGGTAAACATGAGTTGACACACATACAGAGGAGTTTTATCTGTGCTTGACATGGCAAGAGTATATTAACCCAGGCTCACGTTCTCTCAAGTAGACATTTCTGCATCACTGTAGTAACAAGCTAAACCACTGGATGTCACTAAAACCGGATTTTCAGATGGTGTGTTGAGACCATAGACTGTATATATTGATATTGTTGAGACTCTCCTTAAACTGCCTTGCATGAAGTCATTTTAAAGAGGTTATGTTATGCATTTGGGTTTTTCTTTTGCTCTAAAAAGAGATTATTGTGCATGCAATGGTCTGCACAAGCCAAAGAGTATGAAGGAAAATGTTTTTTTTTCCTTTGAATATTTAGGTATGTGAACTTATTTTTAGTATTCTGAATACAGAAATAAGTGTGACATTGTCTCTTCAGAATTTAGCTCACATATAATGTATAAAACAAATTCATGAGGTACACATCAATCTATGCTTCTTGCAGATATTTTGATCCAAGTGTTGGTAAATTCAGTAAGACTGCCACTGGTCCTGACGGTCAGAAATTACCTCGAACCTTCTCCCAACTTGTTTTGGATCCCATCTTTAAGGTGAAAATATGATGCAATAAATCTCAAATTTAATGAAGGATTTATTAATCTGTTAAATACTGAATTCTCATATCTCTTCATCTTGGTAGAATTTGATTTTACACACCTTTATTGTAGACATTGGCCTATTTGCATTGCATCAAAAAGATTATCTTACTTAAATTACTGTAGTGTATATTGATTCCATTTATTTTCATTAACGCTATTTAATTTCTCTGCAAAAATGCTTTCTCTAACAATTCTCTAATAGGTATTTGATGCCATCATGAATTTCAAAAAGGAAGAAACAGCTAAACTAATTGATAAGCTAGATGTCAAACTGGACACTGAGGACAAGGATAAGGAAGGGAAGCCCCTCCTGAAGGCTGTCATGCGTCGTTGGCTGCCTGCCGGAGAGGCTTTGCTCCAGATGATCACCATCCACCTGCCCTCTCCCGTCACTGCACAGAAATACCGCTGTGAGCTTCTCTATGAAGGGCCTGGAGATGATGAAGCCGCCATGGGTCAGCAGAAAATCCTTTTCTTAATAGTGGACCTCATTCAATAAGGGGAATTTATAATAGTTTTATGTTTCTTAATAAAGTAATAATGGATTGTCTTGGCATAAGGGTCAGAGCCTAATGTTTTAACTCCATTCTTAGGTATTAAGAACTGTGATCCCAAGGCTCCTTTGATGATGTACATCTCCAAGATGGTCCCAACCAGCGACAAGGGCCGTTTCTACGCCTTTGGTCGTGTGTTTTCTGGCTGTGTGTCCACAGGCCAGAAGGTGCGCATCATGGGGCCAAACTTCACCCCTGGAAAGAAGGAAGATCTCTACATCAAACCCATCCAGAGGTGAGCATATTCAGGTGTATGAAGAAGAGCAGAGAGATTGGTAAATACAGTCTCTTCCTTTCCTTTTGTTGTCACATATTTGTTGAAAACTTTTCATCACAATGTTTATACAGAACTATTCTGATGATGGGTCGGTACGTGGAGCCTATTGAAGATGTCCCATGTGGCAACATTGTGGGTCTCGTTGGAGTGGACCAGTTCCTGATTAAGACAGGGACCATTACCACTTTTGAACAAGTAATTTCTCCTATGTAGGGGGAAAAAGTGATGTGCATCAAAATGTACCTTTTTTCTCACCTTTTATAGAATGATTTCTTGCTGTTGTTGCTTATTACAAACACACAAAATAAATTAAATGCCTCTATCTGCAGTCCCACAACATGAGAGTGATGAAGTTCAGTGTGAGTCCTGTGGTCAGAGTTGCTGTTGAGGCCAAGAATCCTGCTGACTTGCCCAAGCTGGTGGAGGGCCTGAAACGTTTGGCCAAGTCAGACCCCATGGTGCAGTGCATCATTGAGGAGTCTGGGGAACACATCATCGCTGGAGCAGGAGAACTGCATCTGGAGATCTGCCTCAAGGACCTAGAGGAGGACCATGCCTGCATTCCACTGAAGGTGAACTGTGGAACTTAGGGTTTTTTTCTCCCAAATACTGGCACAGCAAGTTACTGTAGAAAGTTTCCCATAACAAAAGCTAAAACAGAGATATACAATAGAAATTATTATTTGTCATTATGAGACAGGCAAATCTGCATTAGGTTAAGAATGTATTAAAGAATGCATTAACCATGGGGCTTTATACACCTGCAGCTGTTTTGTGATACTAGCTAGGAAAATAATTTGGCTTGGAAGACAACACATTATATTTAGGTTAATCAATTTCCCACCAGGATGTTATTTCCTGTTGGAAATTATATGAAGTTAGGAAGTTCAGAGTTCCCAGCAAAGGAGCTCTCACCCACACTTATTTTCTTCAGCTGTCCAAAACAACTCATTTGTTGCCCAAGTTTTTTTTCTGTTACATTGCAGTGAAACTTATTTGCATAATACCTTCATATTGGCTACCTTGGCACATCTCAAACAAAGATTGAAAAGTTGCCACACAAAAACACACACTTTTCTTTTTTATATCACCTCACTAATAAGAGTACATTTCACCACGCAAGTGAAAATGCACATTTGATCCTCACATTACATTTACATTGCATGGTAGTTAACATAAATACAATCTGCCCTTTTCTTCCTCATTCTAGAAATCAGACCCAGTGGTGTCTTACAGAGAGACGGTGATAGAGGAATCAGACCAGATGTGTCTGTCTAAGTCCCCCAACAAGCACAATCGTCTTTTCATGAAGGCACGTCCATTCCCGGACGGCCTGGCTGAAGATATCGAGAAGGGGGATGTCTCTAATCGACAGGAGCTGAAGGCTCGTGCCCGTTACCTTGCTGACAAGTATGAGTGGGAGGTGACAGAAGCCAGGAAGATCTGGTGCTTCGGTCCAGATGGAACTGGTGCCAACCTGCTGATAGACATCACAAAGGGGGTTCAGTACCTCAATGAAATCAAGGACAGTGTAGCGGCAGGTTTCCAGTGGGCAACTAAAGAGGTGGGTGTCTAATTAATTTTGATTAGTTTTACATTTTGAATTTTTAGCTCTATGTCATCAGGTGAATTGTGTTTTGACCTTGGATGAAGCATATTTAAAAGTATTTGTGTACACATTCCTCAGAATTATTTTTGTCCTCAACCTGCAGGGTGCATTGTGTGAGGAAAACATGCGTGCTATACGCTTTGACATCCATGACGTGACACTGCACGCAGATGCTATTCACCGCGGTGGAGGACAGATTATTCCCACAGCTCGTAGGGTTCTGTACGCCTGCCAGCTCACCGCTCAGCCTCGTCTCATGGAGCCAGTCTATCTTGTGGAGATACAGGTTGGTGTGTGGAGGTTTATTAGCCTACCTCTGATAAAAATCATAAATGCCAGATTTGTCATGGTAGCTGAAATAATCATGCAAAAGTTAAGAAAGGTCTAACAATGTCACATGCATATTGAGTAAAAAAAAAATCCATCTGGAAAATACAAATACTAGTTTGATTTTGAGACTTCTTTTCAGACACAGGTTTCTCTCTGAAATCATTTGTTCATTGTGGACATTGAAATATTTCCTTTTCTTGCATATCAAGTAAAAGCTTGGTGGAATGAATTCAGCATATAACTAATATAGATAAACCTATGAATTCATATTTGCTCCCCTGTAGCTTACCTTAAAAATTCCTCAAGAACACATACTTTATTGGAAGTTGTAAATAGGAATGGTTTTTAAAGGATATTTTTTCACAACTGACGTGTGAGATAGTAGAGCTCCATTTTAATGTAAGAAAAACATGATTGGGTCTCTGTTTCTGTCTTTTTTCTCCATGCAGTGCCCAGAGCAGGTGGTCGGTGGGATTTATGGCGTGTTGAACAGGAAAAGAGGTCATGTGTTTGAGGAGTCCCAAGTTATAGGAACACCTATGTTTGTGGTGAAAGCCTACCTGCCTGTCAATGAATCTTTTGGTAAGTTGTTTTAGTCTGATTTATTTTATAGTAGGGTTAAAAAGAATTGTTGTTGCTGAAAGTGAGATAACAACAAAGACCTAAAGAAGATAATCAGTATTTACATACTAGAAATGGTATTAAGGACTTTCTCTAAAAGTATTCCGATACTCAGAATAAACCATAAGCACAAAAAAAGACAAAAAAAACCAAAACCTGACACCATATTTCATTCCCTAACATTACCTTTTTTTTTAAATCTGTATTTGTTTTCTTTAGGTTTCACAGCTGACCTGCGCAGTAACACTGGAGGCCAGGCCTTCCCNCTTTCCTAGTTGTCGCAGAAATTAGGAAACGTAAAGGTCTGAAAGAGGGCATACCAGCCCTTGACAACTATTTGGACAAATTGTGAGCACCAATCCTGGATTATAAAACACCAAATCAATACCAAACCCTACCCCAAGGGCACTTTAAAACCTTTGCACAGGCTTCAGTATATATGGCAAGGATTGTTTTGACTTTGAGTCCAGAGCAGAAACAAAGCTTTAGTTGTGGGGTAGTGAAAGCAGTGATGCTTTATTTTCCATTTCACAGCTACCGTACACCAAGTGCCTAGGGTGAGGGTTTTGGAAAGCAATTGGATCAGAGCAGTTATTCCTTATTTCTTCTATTTCTTCACATCATCCCCTTTATCCTTCAACTTCTCTGCTAGGATGGGCCTGTACAGTGCACTGTGAAACTGCTGCAATAATGCTTCTTTAAATGGGTCATGGCCAGATGTAACAAATGGAAACCACAATAAAGTGTTACAGAACTGAATTTATTGAATTGGACTTTTGTTCAAAGAATAAAATAAAAAAATGCAAGTCATGATGAAAATGTGACTTTTCAAATTCTGGTTTGTCTATTGTTTTTAGTTGTTTTTTTAATTTAAATATATTCTTTAAGGGGTTTATCCCCTCTGACTGTGGGTTAGATAAGAATACATTGGATGTCAACAGATGGCCAGCAATGTGTTCGCATAGATTTTGATTTGTAACTCCTCTATTACAGTATAATATGGCATAGCACTGTATAATTGAAACTTGGGTACTATTGGCTCAATATATTGTTTTACCAGGCAGCAGAAGGGATTTAAGGAAGTTACTTCACAGAGATAAAAAAGGATCCCACAGAACATGTACTTGAGTTATGACAGAAAAAAAGACTTCCAAGTATTACTGTATGTGTTTACCTGTGATATTCACAGCATCTTAATCAGATTAGAGATTAATTTAGCATAATTTAAAGGTAAAATTCTTCAAATCTCTGCCATATTTGACAATGTGCTATGCCGCATGATGGGACAAGAGTGCCATTTTGTAAGGAATGCTCTCCCATTACAACCATAGTTTGGTGGTTAAATTTTATCTGGCTAAAAGTTTTCTAGAAAATCTAGTGGAGAAGGGAACAGAAAGACAAAAAAATAGAGCAGAAAAAGGATGGATTTGGCATTTAATTGAGTACATTGAGTCGCCCCACTTCATTCAAGATATGCTAGGTCCCCCCCAAATTCTAATTATTTTTTGGGAAAATGTATTAAACTACTTCATGTGTCGAACGGATGCAGCTTCTTTTTTTATTTTCTATATATAGTGGATTCTGATATTGATTTTTGAAAAAAAAAAAATGTAGACCAATTTAACATTTTGGTGATTTTGAGAGGTTGATCATACAGTTCAGTGTAGAAATAATATCCCGATATCCTAAAAATAGAATTAAGGGTTTCTTACATACCTACTGCACTAAATTGCAACTCAGGTTCAGACTGTTATTGCTACTTTTTAATCTTTATCATCATGATATCCTCAATTTTTGCCCAGTTATAAATACTTTTGTAATTTTCCTTTTATTCAATAACGGACTGGAGAAAAACAATCTTCAGAACGTCTTACAAAAATGCAAAATAATTTAGCTTGAAGGTGCATTTTGTTGCCTTTTTGACAGTCATGTGTCTCCATTTCCAATCTTCATGCTAAGCTAATTGGCTAATGGATTTAGCTATTACCATATTTCTCAGTGGCACTAATCTGGTCATGCTGAAATGTCATTGGGAGGAGCAAAAAACAAACAAAAAAAAAAATCTAAAAAAGCTTTTTCTTTACCTTTTTTTATATTTATTTCAAGTTACATACGTTAATAAATGCCACTTTAATATACAACCCTTTAACTTCCAAACCAAGGGAGGAAATCTCTTCCATACACACTTTTTAAAACAAAGCTAAAAAGAAAATTTGAAGAGTTAAGTGTGCATCCATAGAGCCACCAAATAAACATATGCAAGGCCAAGAAGTGCAAAGTATCTTGGGTATAGGCAACTACCAAGCAAGGACACAAGATATCACAGATTGTACTGTTAAGGAGAAACTGAAAAATTGTTTAACATAATCATATTAAGATTAATATGAAATTTGGTTCAAACTCACCAAGATTTCATTAAGCCTATGGAGGTCTGTCAGTCTATGCAAGTTACAACTAATGTGGGATCAAGTGAAGTTCTACAAATGCTGATGAGGATTTTGTCTTGGCAAATCTGATAAACTGTACATTCATACAGTTGTGACTCTCCCTTGCACTAATGCTAAAGGAGTACAAGGAGAATCATACAGCTTAAGAAGAATTCAGTGTCAAGCCTTATGCCATCAATCAAAAGCAGAGACATCGATACTGTGATTAATCTGATAGACTCCTTCCTCATTCCCCTAAATCCCTTGTGGAGTTGGTTTCAGTCATGCCTATCTCAGAGACTGGCATCGTCATAGCACAAAAGGGAAAGACAGCATCTCAAGTGGCAGGCTTTGCCCCATGTAGTAACCCACATCACAAGCCAGCTATCTGTTCTCCCAACTGTAGTGCATCATGTTGAAGGAAAAGTCTGACAGATTAGTCACCAGTACGGCTGCTGTGGCATGGCCCTGCGCTGGTATCATGTCACATTTGATGGAAGAACACTGCAATGTCTGAGGTGACTATGTGTAGAAGATGACCTCAGGAATCTGTCCGTCTTCAACCGAAGTGCCGTTGTTGTTGCCTGCTGCGTAGCAGAAGGTGAAACAGGTCTTTGTGCCAGTGGATGATGACTCATGGGTTACCTTTCGCATTCCTTTAGTCCCATAATGAGAGTCTGGACCCTGTAATAGAAAAAGAGTTTGACATGCACAAAAAAAGACCATTTTTTCCCCATGATTGTTCATTTTCAGAATGTTACCAACCTTAAGTGTTGCACAAGCAGTGTAGTTGACATTGGGTAGAATCTCCACTGGCTCTTTAAACATGACTCTGAATGTGTTTGCTGACCCATCACAGCTGAAGCCTGTGTCGTTCTGTCCCAGCACTGTGTTACTGTCTGTGTGAATTATCTGAAACACCCGGGTTCATCCAAAATTAAAATACATCCCCATAGACAAAATCCATCAAGTACTCCCTAAAAGAAGCTATGTACTGTACCTGTATGTTGACCTGGTAGTCTGTAGGTCCATGTATGGAGCCATAAAGTCCAAATCCCACCACAAATATCCTTCTGTTTACAGAGAACCTGTAAATAAAAAGAAACAGATTAAGAAACAAGTGACACTTTTAGTGTGACATGGTGAATCTTTTCCTGCCAACTCACAGCGGTGTCTGTAATGGCTTAGTTCATGTCATGTGGTAACAAATTCTAGCATCTCTTATTCATCAAACACCTAGCAGTGCTGCACAAGGTTGTAAGACAATATCGATATCCTAAATATAGTGATATTTTGTGTAACAATATTGTATCGATATTCAAAAGTACAATATAATTAATTTTTAATGCACACTGTACTGTATATGCAAACATTAACAACAGTGGATCATTTCTGTGTTGCATTAAAAAGCTGACCGTTGGAAGCTGTCATTCTGATAGAAAAACAAAATATCACGATATCTCATCCCGTTAGGATGATTTTCCCCAAACCGGTGCTAACTGCATAGAAAATGGGGCTGCATCATCCCATTTTCAATGCAAATGGTCACGATATATCAAATAATTGCCCCTGTATTGCGATAAGCATCGTATCACCAGATTCTTGCCAATACACACCCCTAGCACCATGACAAGGTATTGCACCCACTGGGTATACTTTCCCTTACATTCAAACCATCTTTAAAGTCAGTGACAAAGGAGAAATAACTAAGTTTTAACTATAAAGCAATTTAAAATCTTTGTGATGTTCTCTTCATAACCTCACCGAATGCGGTCACTTGTCCCACTGTAGCCCCAGCGGCTCTCCACATGACCAAAGCGTGTGATGCTGCACTCCTTCCCGCGGAGACAGCAGCGAGGCCGGTCAATGAAATCTACACGAGGCTTTGGGTTTACAGTGAAGTGGAGGAAGAGACTCACCACCTCTCTGTCAGTCAGAATATTGGACTGGGCTGGACCTGAAGGGACAAGGAACATGACACAAAGATATAAAATAGAGTTCTGAATCCCAGGGTGTGTGTGTTTGAAAGTTTTGCGGTGATCTTCACCTGCAGCAAACTCCTCAATGGTCATAAGAGGGAAACGGATGAGTGTGAGGGCTTTTCCCAACACTTTACGCTTGTTCTCGGGAGTTGGCTGCAGCTGCTGCCTGTGAGCTTCAGACTCAGCCCAACGCACAGAGGCTCCAAACAAACGCACCTCTCTCACTCCAAGAGTGTCCCTCTCCAGCACTGCCACCAACGTATCTAATGATGGGAAAGATTAAGAAAAGAAGGAAATTAATGTTCATAGACTTTATTCACATGTAGAAACAATCACATCATTTAGAGGGACACTTTACCCAAATCTATATCTGTGAATCCCTCAGCGGCAAGAGCATCTCCAGTGTTCTTATCAATATTCTCTAAACAGAGACTGGCAAGCTGTGGTTCATCAAACAGTCGTGCCTATAACAAAGAACACATCATTGCTCTTTTTTGAGAAACAGGTAAGTTAAAAACTGATAAGCACACTTCATATTGTAGGACAATGTTTGCATTTAGCACATTTCTACATAGGGAGTGCAGAGAGCAGGAAGTTCATATGTCAATAGACTTAACTGTACAGTTACACACTCACACACAGCACATTCTTAAATGTGATTCATGAAAAACAACAGTTAAATGAAACCACAAAAAAAAAACATAAACCTGGGAAGCTGACCTGTGTAAGCAGCATGAAAGCATTGTCTGCTCTGAGGTTCTTCTTGAGAAACTCCACACAGTGAGCCTCCAGGGCTGGAACTGCATACTTCTTAGCTGTGTAGAGTGTGGTCATCACAGTCTCAGGTCCAATCTGGACTTCATCGGAGTACAGAAACCTGTTTGATATTATACAAATCCACACAATTTAGTTATTCTACTGCAAGAGCATAACTTATGGCAGTTCAACTCTGGGCACAGGGGTGCAGTATCCTGCAGGTTTTAATTGCTTCCCTGCTACAACACAATTGATTCACATTAAACAGATCCACCAGCTCTGTAAGTTTTACATAAAGACTCATTAATTTGAGTCAGATGTGTTGAAGCAAGGAAACACTAAAACCTGCAGGACAGTAGCCATAGAGCACAGCCATTTAACTCCAGCTCTGGAGGGCTACTGTCCTGCAGGTTCTAGATGTTTCCCTGCTTCAACATATATGACTCATATAAATGAGTCATTGTGCAGAACTTGGCAAGCTATTGGATTAGTTTAATCTGTATCAGGTGTACTGGAGCAGGGTAGCACCTAAACCTGCAGGAAACTGGCCCCTGAGGGCTTGAGTTGAATAGCCAGAGTTTAAATTATCACATGCTTGCCCTGCTAATTCCTGGGTGTGTCCAGTTATTAAACTACGTGGAATATGAACACTGAATGGTAAATAATACCCTCCCTTGTGGTACTACCTTTAAACACCACACCGCCTTTGCTTATAAGTAACATGAAACGATACTAACTTCAGCAAGGCCAAAAAGGCAGCTGGTTCCACGTCAGGAAGCTCGATTTCCGTCGAAGTGGTCGCCATCCCACCGTTGAACATGGCATCGAACACTGCGCTCCCCACAGCCAGAACAAACCTGACAACGTTAACGGACCGCAGAAACAAAGAACAAAGGGATAAACTCGTTCCGTTTGGCACAATCTGAATTAGCCTGACGTTTGAGCGTTGCAGCTGCAGTTAATCATCTTACCTGTGTGCAGGTATTCTCTGAACACCCATCCCTTTGCCCACCAAGAAATGTACGTCACTGAGCACCTCGTTGTTGAAAAGGAACGCAAACCGTTCCTTTACGGTGCTCTTTGTTGCCTGCCAGTTGTACACTGGCTCTCGGTACACCAACACTGACGCAGCAGCTGGGGTGGCAGTCGGTGCAGTCGCTGAGGAAGCATTTGAAGCTGCAGTGGATGTCATGTTGGACGCCGGGGTGGCCATGGCTCCGGCTGCCGCAGCGGACTGCTGCAGGGAGTTCTGCGCAGTCGGCGGAGCTCCGGTCGAAACACCGTTGCTGTCACCCCTGCCAGGCCCCAGCTGCGGGTTGGGACGCCTCGCTGTTCCTTGTGCTCCCCCCGCTGCACCGACCGCTCCCCCGTTGGATGCTGGCATTGAGAAAACGCTGTTGCTCGGCTGACTGTTTCCCAACGGACCCGGGGCGGAGAAGCTAAGGCAAGGAGGCCTGCCGCTGTTGTCTCCAGCGGCCATCTTGAACCTGGCGTAGGCGTAAACAACACACTCCGTCGCTTTGCGTATTTCCAGTGGTCTACACAGTCTATTCGCGTGATTCTGCCCTCTGGCGTTTGGACTGATACTGCAAGCTGTCTTGTTGGGGGCAACAGATTTACTTTATTTCAATATCCAAGACATAGGCTATAGGTCAGGGATCCTCAATCCTGGTCCTCGGGGGCCGGTGTCCAGCAGTATTTCCATCCTACCCTGCTGCAACAATCCTGAGTCAGACTCAGACTTGTCTGCTAATTATCCATTGATTTGAGTCAGGTGTGTTGCAGCATGGAAAGCTGCAAAACCAGCAGGACACCGGCCCTCGAGGACCAGGATTGAAGATCCCTGATAGGCTATAGGTAATTCATTATTACAAAATTCAAAATTTTAGAGTAAGATAAGACACTTCCTCTGTCACAGATATGTATCAGGCTATAAAGCTTAGGTCAGAGGAAATAAGACAATACCATATGAATCCACTTGTGTTTTTTCCATTATACTAAATCAAAATTTAAATTACGAGGACATTAAGTCAATTAAAGCATGCGTTTAAATTTCAAAAGTAATGTTTTGTATCCAAATCTCACAGATATTTTGACTGAATTGTCCTGTAATCAGAATCAATAGCTGAATATAATGGCACCTTGGTTATGAGCTGCTGATAGGAGCCAAACAACATTTCATCATTTTTTATTTACAAATATCTTGGACATGGAATGTGCTATACAAATAAACTAACCATGCCATGCCTAAAAATATATGTTGGGATGATGTTTTTCATATAGCTAGGCTCAATAAAACACAATAGTTTAAACCAGAAACGCACAAGTTTATAAAATATCAAAAGTTTACACTGTGAAATGTTGCTGTGCTGTGTCATGAAAAATGAAAGCCTGGGGCGGTGGTTGGCGCAGTGGGTTAGGCGCCCGCCCCATGTGCAGAGGCCATAGATCCTCACCTGCAGTTGTGG
>JAPMNP010654626.1:0-10605 GCA_029874935.1 Atherina boyeri | reverse complement strand
AAACAACACTTTAAACTTGTTTGTTTAAAATTTTGATCACAATTTACTGCTAACAGAATGGCAGGAAACAAGCTGATCAGGCATCAACTTCAAACCATGATTGCATGTGGTCTTTATGTTAATGTAAACGTTTGAATTAATACAACAACGAAAATTGGAAATAAAAACTTTAAACTATCCAAGTATAAGTCAGCAGAAAACATGACTTTCAGTGCTCCAAAAAGGGGTGAAATAAGCTTGAGTGGGCCATGACCATTATAAAAAAGAATATTTAGGATTAATATAGTATAAAACACTTCTTGTTTCCACCAACGCAGTGTTGC
The DNA here is from genome assembly GCA_029874935.1 of Atherina boyeri. Classification (NCBI taxonomy): domain Eukaryota; kingdom Metazoa; phylum Chordata; class Actinopteri; order Atheriniformes; family Atherinidae; genus Atherina; species Atherina boyeri. The sequence goes on along the minus strand of JAPMNP010654626.1, from coordinate 10,282 downwards.
AAATTAATTGAACAAGAATATCAAATATCTTCTTCATACTGTAGGTTCTTGTTTTATAAATACCAAGCATTGAGAATGGTAAATGAAAGATGAAGTCTTTGTACCAAAAACTTAAAAATGTAAAATTCCTCTGTTACAGGGTCATTTTTGATGTGCAGGAAATAATGATGTATCTAACACCAGAGGGCACTATAATTCCACTTGTGATCTTCTTGTTTTTCTGACCATCAAGTACTCCATGTTGTAAAAACAAAGGGGTGTTGTGGCACATTTATCGTTCCCAAGAATTCTGTCAAAGCAGTGAACTTCAAACATAATTTCTTCACAACCCCAGTAGAAATGAAAATGTTGTTCAGTCTGATCATGTAGTCAGATTGAAGGAGAGCCAGGCATTAAGAATTCTGAACCTAACCAGAGGACGGCCCTGTGCTCAGTGGAGGTCGGTGGAGCTTGCAGATATTTCCTTTCCTCAGGATATTAACACCTGCATATCTGTTCATCACAGGCCTCTCTCTTCAAATCAGCCACTTCCTGTGAGCGCCCTCTTGCTCACCTTCTCCGCTTTATTGTTCATCTCTGATGTGTGACGGAGTGCAATGAAGAATGCATCTGTGCTGACACATGATTGGTAGAGGATCACTGCTGTGCTGTCTCCTCCAGGAAGTAGGCATTTCTGCCTGCTTCCTGTCTTCTTTGCTGACCCCACAGTCAAACATGTACATATTTACAGGCAGGGGAGTGGCGGGGAAGACATTTTAAATTCAAACAGAGGCCGAGCTCAATGGCAGCATCGGAGGGGCAGTAATAACTGTTGATTTGTGTTTGATCATACCAGGAAGGCACGGGGAGAGACAGGATTAAAAGAGCATGGCAGGACTAGGAAGGATGAATCACTGGGTGAAAAGGGTTAGACAGTCCTGTTGTTCCAGTTCGCAGAACCTAATGACAGGACCTGAATTTAAGAATTCATCAATGCAGCAGCTGGAATGCACAATTGTCTCCAAGGCTGTGAAATTATTACACAGCATTATCAAAGTTATTAATCTAAAAATAAAAATAAAACAGTGACAGCCTAAAAATGAAGACTCGGGCTTCACGTTATCTCTGAGTCACGTCTCTTTTACTTTTCAGAACCAAAAGTGGGCCCATTCCTGTGTTTGTCATCCAAGAAAGAGAGAAANGTTTTATGGTCTCTCTGTTCAGCTCCAGACCTCAGTGTGCCTCTTAAGAAAACTTTCGCTCACATGGGAGCAACCAAAGCAAACAATTCCACATCGCGCCGTCTGGCTCGCCATGGACCCTCGTGTGTTTGTTTGCTCAGACAGCCGCCATGACAGACGGAGGAACACTAGGATGGAAGAAAACTGAAGAACAGAAGCAAGAATATGAGAGCAGGAGTGGTAGGAGGAGGAGGTCAGGACTTACGAAGGTCTCCCTCACAGATGGTGTGGTTGTCCCATTCCCCAAAGCTTTGCTTTCTGCAGATATGACACCAACAGTTTCTAAAATTAATTCAGGCATATGTTGTTAGCTTCATCTTTTTTAAATCTCAATGAGCACTACAGGACTCGAGGACTTGTTATTGGCAGTAAGGGATGCTGCATTATCAGTGATAACTTTATAACTGTACTTTAAGGGCTTTTTACTTTATTTTGGTTGAGGCGAGCTTCAATAGAATGATTCTTTGGAAACAGCTTTTTTTAAATTGTCTACAGCAAATTGAGTTCATAATTTATTAATTTTTTTAGTCAAGATACATATTTCATTGTTAGCTACTTAGAGTACATTTTTAAATTCTGGCAAGCATCAATCTGTTTCTATGTGTATGTTTTCATCCAAAAACAGTTGTGCATGAGTGTGAGCTTGTGTGATTTTCCTCCTCCCCTCAGCTCAAGCCCGTTTTGTTGTGACGAACAGAGGGGTTTGAAGGAGCAGATCAGAGGATGCTGTAAAGGCTCACTGAGCAGTGGGGTGAGATTAGCTCTCTCACAGAGGAATCAAACTGACCTGGGAGGCATGCCATCAGAAGGACAGATGGATGAGAACTATTGACCTGCTGACCTGCATCAGATTCTCACTAACTCATGCTAATTCGCATGCAAATGGCTACAACTGCCTGCTCTGACTTTTGAATGACATTTTCAAGATCAGCATCTTTTTTGTCTGTTCTTTTGTTTTGGTTTTTTGCAACTTTCACTCATATTCAACAGTGCAAACTATGCATGTACACAAGCATACAGTAAGTACATGTTAATACACTTAAAGACACCCACACACCAACAAACACATTCTCCCTTGTGGTGTGCCCTCATGGTGGTCGGTTGCACTTCTAAAGGCTTAATCTGTCGGTCCCACCTCCCTGGTTAAGAGAACAAAGGCCCCTCTCCCCTGACACAAAGGGAGCTCACACACCCCTACACATACGTCCGATTTCAGCCCCAGACGGACCACCCATCCTTGAAGACTATTGCCTCACACAGTGAGGGGACACAGCAGCAGCGGTTAATGACAAGAGTGTCGTTCCAGGCATTAAAGTCTCCTTTCCATTTTGTCCAGAGTAGGTAGTTCACACAGTCTTTGTTGGAATTTTGTTCTTGTGGTAGAAAAGGCGATCAAGGGACACCATGTTTGGGAGTACAAGGCTTTGATCTAAAGGTTTGATGTGGTCTCAGTGGTAGTCAGAGTAGATTGTCATCATTAAAAATAAATATCACTACTCTAAAAAAAGAACAGGAAAAGATAAATGATTTTTTAAAGAGTAATAACTTATGCCAACCGCTTTAACAGTCATTGAATGTTGTATTGGAAGATGTCAGTTATTCTTCAAATGACAGCTTGAATCAAGAAACAAACTAAGCTGTGTTTCCCTTGTTTTATTTTAAATGAAGTGGTACGTTTTCATATAAGCAAATATAATGAAGAAGTTGCATTTCATATTGAAATCTCTATTAGCCATGCAATATTTATGATGAAAGCCAAAAAGAACAGTTGAGCTTAAATTAAATATTCTTAAAGGACCATTCCTGCCATGTTTACCAAATGTATTCACCACAAAGTTTGTTTGCCCACAGTGTAGCTAAAATAGCAAAGTGGGAGTGATGTTGCAACTTCAGTTGAAATTCCAATGTAAATCTATAATTGTCCAATTCTCCCATGTTTTTGTTCTTTTTTTTTCCTCTGACAGTCATATATAAGGACATTTACAATAGAAGAAAAAGAAAATTCTTCCCAAGAATCCAAACTTCTAATACACCCACAGTTTACCAGAACTTCTTACCACCACCCTTAAAAGTACAATATGCTTTATTGAATATGTATGTGTCCAAGGGACTTCTGTGGAAATTCCTTTATTTCTGCAATAGTCACTGCAAAATCATATCTAAATGTTTGCCACTGGTGACATCACCATCTAAAGACTTGACAATGTGGTTAACAAGTAAAATGGAGAGTGGCATTAAGCTCGTGTTAAAGCACGCTTTTGCAGATTTTTTTGTGTCCCCGGTCAATCGCTAATTCGGCATCCATCTTACATCGTACGTCTATGAGCTCGCTCCAGCCAGTAAAAAACAGCCATATATCGGGTTGTGTCTTATCTCTTTGTCCCGCTCTCTTTCTTTTCCTCTTTTCCTCCAATAATGTCATCTTGTGTTTCCTTGCGGAATCAGCCAAGGTGCCTGTTCAAGAGGGCCGGTGTGTTTATACCTGCTTGCTAGGGTGTGACGCAGTACATAAAACTATACTAAAAAAGTTTGATTAAAGTTGTATAGGGCGGTTTCTCAGCCTCGTGATGCTGGACAGCGACGGCTCCGAAAGGTCACATATTAGATGTCACTGTGCATTAAACAAGTCCAGAACCCGAAGAATTTAAGGAGGGAAAGTTCCGTAGTGCATCTTTAGGGCTTGGTCAGCAGTATCATGGGGGTGTTAGAGTCGAACTGTAACGGCTGCAACTAAAAAACAAAACTAGAAATAAAGTCAAATGAAATGGTGCAATAACGCTCATGCAAAATCAACAACCAAATGAGGACTTCAATTTAAATCAATTTGGTCACAAAGGATGATGCATGATTTGAGAATGTGTCACAAAAATGCTCTTGTGCAGACTATGCATCAGCAAACGAGTAAATAGGAGTGACAGTTCCTATGAGAGTTGAAACAACAGGCTGATATCTAAGAAATAGGCATGTTAGTTTAGCTGTGTGCTGCAGGTTGGACTATTGTTTCTTGTGCTGGTAGTAAATAGAAAGCTACTAACACATTTAAACTGGAAACAGTCCAGATGCAATGGAAAAATAAAAAATATCCCTCGAGTAATCATAGAATTACATCCCAGAAGGATCACAAATTATTGCAAATTTATTTGGCTGAAATTTTACTATTTTTTTAGAATATAGATATTGTCCATACAAATGTGCTATGGCCCGTCAATTTAATAATTTAATTTTAATAATTTCATTAGTTGTTCCACAATGCTTTTTCATTTCAACAATGCTACAAAGTTCTTACCACAGCAGCAGGGTATCAAAATAAGGTAAAACAACTAGAGACAAAAACAAAATGCTATAACAAAATGATATTGCATCACTTCACTTGATTAAGAAATACATATTTAGAAACATTAAAAAAAACTATGTGATTCAGGTAACAATAATGCTACTAATGATAATAAATATAAAGAATAAAACAAGTTTCATTTTGGATTTATTTTTTACAGGGACTATGTGCCAAAAACATTAAGCGCATTGAGTGAGAAGATGTTTTGTATCAAATTTAGCTGATAGTTCAAACAAAAATAATAATAACTGTATCATCTATATAGCACCCATCCCAATATGCTAACACAGAAAAGAAGAGACAAGGCAAAGCAGATTTGCAGCAATCAAATTTGTAAGAAGTATAAGTTATATAGGTAAAAGGGAAATAATAAATGGAAGTATCCATGGGGGAAAATGACTGTTCAATAGCTTTAATTAGAGAGGGTTTTCATGTCATTTAAAGTAATTAGTTGTTTAGTTCATTGTGTTTTTCTTTTAATGATTATGAAGCACGTTTGTCCTTTTTATCTGGGAAAGGTGATCCATATAAACACTTAAGTGAAATTTATTTAAAGGAATATATGAACAAATGAACCAATACAAAGCTTTTGAACTGTAAGATGAGATTTAGAATGCATTCCACCACAAAACATGTGTATGTGACATATGTGCATGCAGGAAGATGGGAATGATAATTACATTATGAGGATAAGTAATCTCTTTAAAGGGCAAAAATGGGTATAAAGTTTGTAAAAATGCGTACCTTACCCATGATCCATTTCCAAACCAAATTAACTTTCTTATATATCATTATTTTCCACCTTTGTCAAGTGTTTGTTTGCATCCTAAAGTCATGTAGAAAATGATAAATTTGTATCATACTATATGTGTTTAAATAGGGCCACATGTAAAATGATGTCCATGGCAGTGACAGATATGATGTAAAAAATAATGTGTTTTAGTTCAAACCATTGAATGGCTTTTTTTTTTTCTTTTCTGTCTTTTTTTTTGTGCATCCAAATCCAACCAGAAAGTTTTTTTCATTGTGTTGTTGAAAACAGAATTAATTTCATTTTGATCCCATTCCTTAGAATGGCTGATGATTGAGAATGTGATATTAGGAAGCAGCCAGTAAGTGACTTGATGAGCCCAAGATCCAACAATCATTTGAGTTTATTTACCATTTCTCAGGTGTCAGAAGGGGAAATGAAGACCTGATTGGTGCACAACATTGTCATTCAGTACCTTCATGTCACGCCATACAATACACCAGGTTTCAGTGAAGATACTTCTAGTTACTGATTTAGGAAAAATTACAATATTTACAATATCAGGTACCTGACAAAATACTCTCAACTTGTTGAAAGTTGTCACATGGTTCCTGACCAAGCGATGTTAGCAGATGTTTGCTGAGGTGGTGCTATAAATTTCACCAACTCTGTTATCATTCCGCAAGCACTCGATGAAGAATATGGATTAGGAATTTCATTAGTATTCATTTCGATTATCTCTCACCTGGGATACAGTCAGGTTGTTTTCATACGTTTTTAACGTGAACTTTGACAGCTGCTCTTTTGCATTCCTATATGGAAGCAATTGAACAAGATATTGCATGATACATTACATGATAGTGAACTTTAGAGCTACTAGATAGGAATCATTATATTTGGACAAAAAACTGTTTTAATTGTAGCTCTATAGTGAAGGTAACTAATTTAACTTAGCTCATAACTGAATACACAAATATTGATGTATAATATTTCTTTCCATTATCTTTGAGTATAAAATATACATGTGGATGCTTGTTTTTGTGCAAGTCACCTTGGACAGAAGTATAAAATATACCCATCAGTCAAATATCAGACACTCAGCCCAAGAAAACTGACCAGCATGATTACAAATGTGCGTTTTTTTTTCCTATATAGCTTATCTCTAAGAGTCAAAATAAAATGTAGTCACTTTTAGATGTTCAAGTGTGTTTTAATGATTGAGCCAAGCTTCCCAGCAGAGACCCTCCTGTGCCCGCAGGATGCATATTCTCCTGAGGATCCTGCTTGACTGACTGAGTAACTCCATTTGTTTGAGCTGAGCTTTCTTCCCGTTTACTCACAGCCTCAGCCGAGTTGCCTGCCAGATCTCCATAATCCGCAAACAATTATCATATTTGCTTCAACCGACGACTCAGTTTTTGTTTACTGATTGAAAATTAACAATTTACACAGCTGGGTTTGTAGCGAACACCTTTCTTGTCTGGCAGCGCTCCATCTGGAATCAGAACAGGAGGGTTGGTGTTTGTCAAGGTTAAAAATAAAGCACACATAAACGCATGAGTCAGTAAAAGAATAGAAAACATAAGAAAACAGAAAAGGATTTTTAGTTCTACTAAATTCAATTAATATAAAGTAAATGAAAGTTAGAAACAGAATTCATTTAGCAACCAGGCACAGCGAAACCCTGCTGCAATATTAAAATGTGTGTAAAAACAAAGTGTATGGGAAAGAATGCTTTTTTCTACTTTTTTAAGAGTGAATAAACGGCTCACCTTTTCATGAACTGTTTGAGTGATTTCTAAACAAGAAAGAGTTGAAGCCTTTAAAAGAAATCGATACAATATGTTTAGATGTGGTTTAAAAGTTTTTGCAAGTAGGGTAAGTTTCAGCTTAAATGTATGAAGACGTGTTGTTTTCTTTGTCAATTAGTGAGAAATACCATTTTTCTGTGTAAACAATGTTATGTTATAGATAGTCCAAAAAGGTCATATATCAGAGATTAAAAGCTCAGAGAAAATCAAGAGCTTTGTACCGCCAATAACGCCTTATTTCATAGCTTTCAATACACAATGCACAAAATCAAAATGCTGATTTGAAAGTAAATATTATTGATAGGGAGAAAAAATACACATTAGAATACTTAATGGTGTAATATGAAATTTCATTAAATTATTTCCCCATTTATTAAAATGGACTACAAGAGCGTTGGACTTTTTAAGAGTATTTTACAAATAAGGAAATAAAAGCTCATTAAACCAGATCTGACTGGACTCGTTGCATGTTTTGGTTCATTTTTAAACTTAGCTCTAATTAAAGCCAGTTGCTAAACAACAGAACATTGGTAATTACTAAAGGTCTTTCCTGCACACTGCAGTCCAAAATGTAATGTAATATCATTTATTTGTTTTTGGGTTTGATTTTTTTTCAAATTCTACACTGCAGAACTTTCCCCACTTTCTGGTATTAATTAATTAATTACACAAAAACTATAAATGCTGCTTATAGATCATTTGTTTTTGGCATTGATGACTATTTTTCTGATTTTAAGGTGTCTATTTGTCAGGAATATTATACAGATTCTGCCGTGCTGATTTTGTTTTTTTGTTTTGTTTTCTTAACTTAATAAAGATACCCAAATAGTGGAGGCCAAATTCCTCAATCAAGGCTGAATAAGTTACTGCATCTAGATCTAGAATGACATCAAGTCAATTACTAACCTTACTAATTTACATGGAATTTACAAAAGAATTCCATGTTAATTCATCCACTTTTCAAGTAATAATGTTAGCAGAGAATTAACAAAACTGCTTTAGTTCCTTAAATAAATTAGGGATGGAGCATTGGTCCTGGGATCGGGTTCTCGCATGAGTGCCCTTCTCCTTGGAGCTGTCATACTGTTACTGAACGCCAGGTTTTTCAATATTAAGACCTCTTGTTTTGGTTTTGCCACGTGTTTCTCTGCTTCAGTCTCTAGTTTTTGTAACCTTCCCCTTTTTTTAATTGTTTCGGTTGCTCATCACCTTTTAAGCTATGAAAAACCAATGATTTCAAGTTAAGGCAAATTATTTGATACATCAAAGAGCAAGATTGCTTAACTGGATTTAAAACTGGAAGATAAACCTGGTGTTGCGTAACTGTAATCACATATATGCAAAATTATTTGACTAAAGCTTAGATGTTAAAGATGTTTGTATATTTAAGAGTCCTTTATTGTAAGTGTTACTTTCTTTTACCCCAGAACTTGCACTTTAGCATTTTTATTATCTGTATGATTCAGTATGATGTCAGTGTTGTCTACTACTCTCAGGACTTTTGGTACTGTATGTTTTATTCATTTCTAACGAAAAACAAACAAATCAAATCAAAGTTTATTTATATTGCACATTTCAGCAACGCTCAGGTTGACCGAAGTGCTTCACAACTGTGAAAAACTCACAAAACAGATAATACAGAACAATTCAGAGCAAGAATCATCAGAAAGGGACGAAGTCAAAATCATGCCAAACAGAAATAAAACAACAGAACAAATAGAATATAACACCTACTATTGAGTCTGAAAAGGAGCAGTGATAACCGTATTAAGAATAAAGGGCTTCTGCATAATACAAAGCCTGGAATGCATGTTTAAAAAGAAAAAAAAAAATCGATTTTTTTCTTTTTTCTTTTTTTTCTTTTTTTTTTAAACGATTAAAAAATCGTTAAACAAAGAATTGCAATTCTTATGTGAGTCCATTTTTTTCCCACTCTTATTACTTATCCCCTCCTGTCTTTCTGGAGATGAAGATTTCACTAGAGATGTCTTTGCAAATTCTGTTTGGCCAAGAGGGAAGGGAAAGGAAAAATGTGGATGTATTGGGCAACAGGTACCAGATTTCCAGCACTGTGGATGCTGCCAAGTCATATATCTGGTTGGAACTGTTTGGCATGCAGCTCCCCGTATCAACCAGATCTGTTGCTGAGGCTTTGAGATTATGTAAAAACATGCATTTACTCTGGTCGGCTGAGCTATCACCATCTGACGTTTGGTGGGTAAGGAAGTAAGCATGGGGAGAAAGAGAAAAACAGAGGACAAACAACAGAGGTATAAAAGTAGATTTAGAAAACTGAGCTAAAGAGAATCCCAGTGAACGCTAGTAAAGCTGAACAATGCAGATTTGCTATTTCACTTTGATTGTCTTCTTTTACGTCTCTATTCCCTTTACAGTATGACATTGAAGACCATGTGCATTTTTTAGATTTCAGTTTCTGCTTAGTTATTTCACTGATAACCCTTTCAACCAGAGGCATTTTTAATTTGGCCATTTAAATTGACCAACATCATGTTTTCTCTTTTAACTCCTCTTTTCATCTCTGGTCTTTGCCTGCTGTCAGATGTTTTCAAATAAAAGTGAATGATGTGACAAATTTGCATCGTTAAAACGGGATATTTATACAGATAGTCACTTCAAAATTTTGAAGAAAATGAGATGAGTGAAGCACAAGATATTCTATATAATGGTAATAGATTTATACTGTATATTTAATATGCTTTAGTATTATTTTTAAGATATTACAAAGTCATGGTGAAGTTTCAGAACATCTTATTAACCTTGTTCAATATGCCTGAAAGAAGAAAACTATATGATGGATCATTTTAATTTATTTTTGACACGCCTACTTCTTTAAACTGCTGATAAATACTTTATTTTCTCCCAAAGAGGAAACAATATTATAGTAGACAATAAGTAACAAAAATAAAGTGATATAAAGATAAGTAAAGTAAAAAAATGATTTACTCAAATTATTTAAAAAAAACATCATCAATCTACTTAATGTCTGCTCAGCTAAAGGCTTGAAAGGTGTTGCATTATTGACTTAATGCAATTCTATGTTTAGATACATTAAAGGTACTGTATGTAAGGTTCTGGCCGAAACTGGTACTGCAATCATGTGAAACCGTGGCCTATGTAAGAAATTGTTAAAAATGGCCAAAATAGG
>JAPMNP010654602.1:0-13056 GCA_029874935.1 Atherina boyeri | reverse complement strand
ATATCTCAAACGTGAAACAAAATATAATACTGAAAATTTAGCATTAAAGTTTATTTAGAAAAATAGAAAATAATAAATACCACTCAAATTTAAATTGATATAAACATTAAATACAGTACGTTTTATTTTAAATCCAAAGTTCACAATAAAAACGTGACTTTCGTTTTCAGTTTACATATTTTCAATTTCAAATATTTCTTTCAAAGAAACAAACATTATGGCCCCGATTTCAGAGCAGCTCAGTCTGTCCTCCTGGGGAGTTCCTGGTTTCTCCAGGATGAACATAAAAACAGAGAACTTGGACAAAACTCTTTCTTAAGTTATCAGATGAAAGCTGTGTCCAGTTAAATTAAACAGTGGAGCAAAGAATGCTAAGTTAGAGAATTTGTAGGCAAGAAATCTGGATAATGTTCCACTAAATGTGCATAGATCATGGAATAATATTGATAATTTTGTGAAGATTTATCTCCCCTCACATCGAGAAGCTCTGAGATTCTAATTAAGCTTTCTGTCTGTTCACCTGTTGCTGAAATCCATCAGATAGTGTTCCTCTGTGATTAGAATGAAGCAGCTTCACAGCTTTAGATTCATCCTGCTGACTTCTTACCTTCTAATGAGTAAATCTTAAAATTTTCATCCGTCTTTGTCATAAATGTTTGATTTTATTGTTTACTTATTGTTTTATTATTACATTATTGAGGTTTTATTAATATTTAAGAATTTTGAGAAGTGACTGCATTTTTTAAATATAGCAGTATATTTAAAACAAAAGGACATTAATCGCAGACTTCTATGCGATTAATTGCCATTAAAAATCTTATTTGTTGCCCAGCACTACTATAATTATTAAACAAATAGTGTTCTTCTGGATTAATATTGTTCATTAACAGATTATTTGGTTCATCTAAAATCAATCCAAGATGTTATTAAAGCTCAAATTTCAATGTTTTATAAAAGGAAAACTGAGTTTTGCATTTTCCACTTAAAACAAAATAATTAAAACCAAACCCACCACCATTTGAGGAGGCGACATCCAAACATTGTTCATAAAGGTGTATTATCTGCATTTTATAAAGTCTGAGATAGGACTCAAATCTTCAATAAGATTTAAAGCAAGCTTGGTCATAAGTCATTCAGGATGCATGACATGCAAGATTTTCCTACAAATGGACTTCCTAACTGGACTACATAAGCCTTCTAAAATGCCAGTCTTCAGTTTCTTAGCTCATATCAGCATCTCCTCCACCATGCAGGAGTCTGATTCTGTGTAGCATCATGTCTTCATTAGTGATGCTGCCACAAACACACTTTCACCAACATCACTTTGATTTGATTTGTTCATAAGACCTCTGAATAAAATCATTCATATTTATTTGCCAAATATCAATTAAACAACATGTGTATTATCATTGTGCATGTGAATGAGTCTCAGCTTATTTTATTTTTTTATTTTTTTACCTCGTCTCTGAGCACTTGACACCTTGTACACTTGACACTTCGGAAAGGTTGTAATTCTGTGATAGATGATAACTGGTTGTCTGCAGCTTCACATTTAATTTTTCTGTAGTCATTTGCACTTAATTTGCACCTTCACTCCCGCAAGAGTCTTTCTCCAGGATGTTGACTGTTCACAGTGACAGGTGTGATTGTATGGTTGTTACGCATCAGTAGTTTGGCTATTTCCACAATTCCACATGTTTTGAATTTAATCTATTATTCAAAAATTTCCATATGGTATCATATCTCTTTAGGTCCTTTTTATCTGAAAAAATCAAGCTGCCTTATTATTATGCCTATGCAGTTTGGCCATCCGATATATTTCCAGTAAGCTCTTATTTAGATACTGAAAATACATACTTTAACAGGTTCTTTAGCCTGCAAGAACATTATTTACAAATTAACTGTTTAAATTTACGATATGAATATCTTTAATTTAACAAAAGTTAAATAACATAAAGTATCAAACTCAATTGTATGCTCTTTTTTTAGTCACACAAATGTATAATATTGTATAATAATTCCACCTGTACAAAGTTGCATACTTTCAATTTACTAAAGTACATAAAGGAAAAGTAATGTTTCTTTTAACTTGGACCTTATTTATGGCAAGAAAATGTATTAAGGAAAACGTAAAGAATCTTATTGAAGTTTCAGGAAACCACAGAAGAAGAATCTTAATGAAGCTTTAAAAAAGCCCCGGATGACAACAAAGCAGCTCTGAAGGCACAGGGGGATAACTTCCATTGAATTGATATATACGCTAGTGCGATGGATCAAAATATATCCCGAAAGACTTCAGGTAACTCCTAACTTGTCCGGGTGAGTTTATGAACTTTTCCATGGGCAGGTTACCAGTCCATTGCAAACTTCAAATAATAACACCTCAAAACAAAAATCCAATATGCAGTCTAATAGAAATCTGCCGATATAATCAACTTCCACCGACAGAAATTAGTTTTTTACTTTGCTCATGTATCCAAACAGCACTTTTTTAAATGCTGCAGTACATATTGTGGGTAAAATATGCAGTTGATGACATAACTAAGCATTTTCACTGTGGCACTGCACCATGTTCAAATATTTGTCAAAACCAGGATTCCTTGTGTGAATCATCACTGTCAATCATGAAAGAAGCTTATCCAACAAGCCAAACACTCAACGGTATGAATGGTGAGCAACTGCAAGCAGAGAAGCATTGAAGATTGATGCTGAGCACATTTGTATATTCACAGATTTGTGCATATCATGAGGCATAAGTGTCAAGCAACATCTAAGCTGTTTTGAGACATGTAGAAATCCCATTCATTAGAAAAGAAATTCCCATTTTAATTAAAAACAGATGAGATTTTTGGGTTTAATTAATGCCAGGAGAATGACATTGACTAATTCATATGCTGAGTGACAGATAGAAATATGACAAAACAAAAAAAAAATGTTTGCAGACTAGTTCATGTCACAAGACCTCAAGAAAAAAATCAGGTCACTTCTTGGCTTGGTGGCCAAGGATGGATTGAAAGGATGGTATTTCCGGAATGTTTAACCGAAGCCTCGGGAAGCTTGAGGGATGCTGAAATTATACACCCCCACTTACAGGCTGAGAATGTGTGTGATCCATTACTCACAGTGCAGAAGAATGAAGTTTATGCATCTGTTTACTAACACAAGTACTTTGTTCTAAACCCCAGGAGGGTCACATTGCTCTACCAAGTCAGTTTCAATTCCCCATCAAGGTAAAAACTGTGTGAAAGTCGCACACACTGGCACAGTATGACAAAAGTTGGTTGGAGTTTTTCTGACTGATCAAAGAGAGCTGAGAGGAGTCTCCTCTGTTCCTAAACTCACATGATACATGAGGCTTCACGGTTCACAGCGCGCCATGAACTGACGTCAGAGAGGCTCAGCCCATGAAGCAGGGGACTTATAAAACCAACCCAGGCATTACATCAACAGTTACAGAACATACATGCTCTGGAGCACGAGTTTACCTGACTGTGTGGATGTTAGGTTGGAAAAACCGTGGGAGAAGTAGTCCAAAAGTAAGAAGAGCAGAGGTGATTTAGCTTAGATTTCTGTAACAAAGGCTCTGTGAGCAACTAATAACTACAAGTTGTGAAAAAAAGAAGAGAAAAGAAAAAAGAAAAATGCATCTTTGGAATTCGAAAGACAGCTACACCACCTACCACCCTCTTGGGCCTCCCTCTTCAGACACATGTGTCATCAACCACTCTTTGTCTCAGGCTTGATTGATGTTCCCTCTCCCGACACATTCATGCGTCACTAATCATTTCATATGAGACTACAGGCAAAAGTGGGAAAATTGACTAACCATTAAGAAACCATTTATTGCCAACGAATGACTTTAACTGGCTGACATTGACTGGTGCTTTCATTTAAAGTTCACCCTCATCAATGGGTAATGAGCAGACGGAGCGTTTACGAGCAATCAGTTTATCAAGATGAGGAATTTTGAAATGTCTCAATATTTCTCGGTTGAGATGCTTCTGTTTGCTGTAGGTTGATCCATATTAGCAGTAGAATTGTTGATAAATGCATCTTTCTCCACTTTCTGTTTAGTGTCTGGTCAACTAGCAGGCATGGCGTGGAATAACGCTAAGACAGTTCCTTCGCCTTCCACTGGAGTTGCTGAATGTGTGTGAGAATGATAAGCTCAGACTAGGGGAATCCTGGGAAGGCTTTGAGGCATTTTGTGAGTAATCTGACCCAGAGGCCAGGCTTAGGCCGAGCAGTGTAGTAAAGGACAATGAGCCAGAGCAGTGGAGAAACTCATACACAGCGGCTTCCCCCCAATGACTTTAGACACGCTTCTGTCCGCAGAAACAGATTATTGCTGTTTATCCTCTTTTCATTCTGAATTTTTACATGTGTGCATTGGAGTATTTGGCCTGATAATAGCAGTTCTCCATACCTCCCCTCCCAGCTTTCAGCAGTCCAGCCACTCCAATGTGTACTTTTAAAAAATCGATTGCTACAGCTGTGAGATGAGAATGTAATAGTGAATACATTTTGTGTTTCCCCCTCTAATCTTTTCCCTCAACATGTCAGACAAATTGTGCTGCCTCTGCCAAATCTAATATAGCTGGCGCCCTTCTTGCCACAAAGTGTGCATATATACACACAAATAACCCGACACACACACACACACACAGGCAGGAGGACAGACTGGAAGCGGAGGGAAATGGTGGTAATCACAGCCGAGAGAGGATCAAATATGTATGAAAATACCATGTTATAGGGAACAGCGTATTCTTCCCACCCCTGAGGATAAACCGCTCATGTAATCTGTATGCTGTCTGTCCTCAGGGCCCCTCTGCTCCTGCTCTTCAAACTCATTTACAAAGACCTGAATTATTTGTGATTTTGTATTGAAAGATAACAACTGCGTACAATAAATTCAGGACTCAACCACTCACAGCTTCCTCTGTGTCATGGTCTCTCCAACCCCTTCCCATCACATTTCAGTTGCTTATCGCTTCTTCTCTCTAGAAACACCCGTTTTAGCAGGACTGCCATGCCACCACAGTGAGTAATTTATGCAGCGATTTATCCCACCACATCTTGTGACCACCTGTCATGAGGAGATAGCATTCTTGGTACTATTAAGCCAATGCAATTACCAGACAGGGGGTCTCCAGTTCAGTCAGCATCTTAACACGCAGCAGACTTTGACCATGTGACTGTGGAAGTTGATATCAGAGGGTCTGCTATGACTTGGCCACTAGTAGCAGAGCTTTGCATCTGAGACTTACAAACATAACCACAGACCTCAGGAATCTCAGAGAGGATAAAGGAGAATGGTGAGGAAAATGAGGACACAAGTAAAGGTTGCCCATGCCGCCGATGGCTCGTGAGAGGTTCGGTCTCATCGTCTTTCTAATGACAGCCAATTTAATTGGAAATCCACTTCTTTGTCTGAGAGCAAACAATCCAGGGTAGAGGCACCATTCTCTGGCTCAGTGGTTAACAGTGAAAAACGAGAAAGACTAAAAGAGGGAAGAAAAAAGAGACGAGGCAGGAGGAATAAAACGAGAGCCAAGAGGAGGAGTGCGTTAAAGGCAGGCAGAGATATGGATGGAGTAAGAGGGAATTACAGATTGGACTGAGATAAAGAGGGAAAACCATGTGAGAGTGGGAGAAAGAAGGGGGGAAAACAGAGGAAAAAAGGCTGGAGTAAACGGGAAGGGGGGGAGGGAAGCAGAGCAAAATCCAAGCTCAGCACTCTTCCTCAGGCTCAATTTCCAGGACATGATTAGTTTGGAGTGATGACATATAATGGGTGTGGTAAAAAGAAAGAATTTTGACTCCTCGACTCTCCATCCCCTAACTTTCTTGTGCTTTTAGAGAAGCATTTGTTCTGAAATAAAGGGCTGCTCTGAGGCTTAAAAACTCTGGAGACTAGTAGCTGTCACCCTCCCTTTATTCCACCACTATTGTGCTCTTAAACCACTACTAAAACAAACCACTAAGCATCTGTCACTATCTGAGTCTTTCATTGCACAGCATGTCTTGAATAGTTCTACCAAAGTTCCTACCACTGCTTAATCCTTACCCCAAAATGTCAAAAAATAAAAACAAATCTATGTTTTTACCCCACAGCCATGTGGCCGTTAGTGGCACCATTCCAGTGTCAACCTCTTAGGGAAGGCTAGGCCACTTCACATTGATCTGTATGGATCCTGAAGAGCAATAATCACAGTCTGGCTTGCTTTAGCGCTCCTAGACTTGATGGCATTTACAGAATAACAACAAAACTTGTTTGCTGTAAAGGCCATGGATTAGAGCCAGCATGTTGCTCTCAGCATGGACAGGGATTATATGGGAAATGCATTTATAACAAACAGAAATAGTAGAGCTTTTCATCGAAGAACAAACTGGTGTTACATTTGGCTGAACTTTCCTTCTGTGCTGGCACAAAATCTTGTCTTGAATGTATACATTTTCAAAGGAAGAATGGAGAGAAATGTTTAATCTGAGACAGAGGAAGGAGAAAAAGAAAGATTTGAGCTTTTGCAGGTAATGTGATAATTGGCTGACACTAACACACGTATCACCCAGCAAAACCCTGCAACCACCCCCCTGCAGAGAGCTTGAGGCTATGATAACCAAGCAAGAGGACAGAGAACAAAGAGAAATAAAAAAAAAAAAACACGGCTGTATCAGAAGGAGCGCTAATTGACTCCAAAACACTTGGAAGCAGTTTTGGATTTCGTAAGCCCCGCTAACAGGCTCTCCCTTCTCTATTTTTTCTTCTGTACTTTCCTTTTTCGACTTATCTTTTCCTGCTCTTTCATGTTCTGGTCGTATCCTCTTTTCTCATCTCAGCAAAGTATACCTCCACGGTTCAATGTCAATTTCTTTTTGCTGCCGTCTACCTTTGCCCAAAACTTAACACCGGAATATCAGGTGGCAACCAAACAGCCTGTTTCCAAATTTTCACTTCTGCTCTACTACATCTCCTCAATGTTAGGCAGCTTGCTTCCATCCAGACCCCCTGCTGCTGCTGCAGAGTCCCAGACAGGGTGTCCTGACCTGGCTCTACCCCAGTGTGCCACAACCTGGTCTCAGTCCTGCACAACAGATTGACTTTGTCTGTGCTAGCACCCCGGTGGCTAATGCAAATACAGTCCATCTGCTAATTCTAATCCATCCAACCTCAACTAATGTACAGACACAGGCTCACAAATGCATATGGATATACGTGGCTCTTCTGAATGATGGGATTACATCTTGTAAATGTGATTAATTGATATCATTGTTGCTGTTCACTTGATGATCAATGAAGATAAATGACAGCCGGCTGCTGTACTTCTGCATGTCCTGCAGGCTAAACACATGCACAGCTACGTACTCTAAATTTAACCCATCCGCAGGATGAGAAGACACCCCATTCACAAATTCATGGGTACTCATCAGCCACCTGTAACACTTGAGAATATGAGAAACGCCCACACATGCAGGGAGCCTGAGGAAAAACATGAAAGGAGATATAGTTTGTGTGTAAACATAAAGAAGGAGGATCACGAGAAGTCATGAGTTTGGGGGTGCTTGGAGATTAGCTCCCGTTAAACAGAGCAGATACATGCACTAAATAAGCAGCAGAGTGGTTAAGCTAATCGCACTCATCCTGGGGATTAGCCCATATACTTGTGTTAGAGGCTGAGCCAGCACTATAAACACAGTTGTGGGCAGAAATCAGTCACAAATAAAAGATGCACTGTCACTAAAATAAGACAAAATCATGATCTCGTCATATAAAAATGAAAGAGAAAGAGAATAAGCTTTGCTGCAGTCTGACATGTACGTAAATGTAGGTCAATTGTGTTCGTGTGAATGTAGGTCAAGTGTGTACGTGTAGACATTTGCATGTGTAACTGCTGTTATTTGCATATTTTTGCGTTTGCAAATTAGTTCACGCTGTACAACTGCAAGAATGTAATTGTGTGCACAAGAGAGTACGTGTAGTCGGAGTGCCAAGCCTCTCTGACTTTGCACATCTCATGCATGCTGGAAGACTTCTCTCTACATAATCTCATTTAAACCCCTTTCACACACCATAATTCAATTCTCTCTTCTAGACAATGACCATGTCATCTTAATCTGGCAGGTAGATTATACAGCATCCCACACAAGACTGCTAATGCGGAAGGAACAGCTCGGGCTATTGTGCGCTCCTTCAAGGTTGGATGGGTCGCTGTAGATTGCTTTAGAGGATTGCTTCTGCCACTCATGTTTTCCACTACCGGTTTCTTGTCTTTAATCTGATGGTTTTTTCCTTCTCTTTTCACCATTTGGGAATCCTGATCATGTTTTCGGTGGATTTGATTGGCTCAACTTCAAAATTCCTGATTACACGCTGGTGTGAACACTTTACTCAGCTCATCTGTTAACTGATTCTTCTGAATATTCGTCGCTGAACAAGAGGTACCAATGTGTGGTCGTCTCATCACAGGGATGCATCTTGTTCAATCACTTCAACTTCACAATACCACTGACCAACAGGCAGACCAGGTGTAAACAGTTGCAGGTGTTAAACGCAGAGAGGCGTGGTGAGCAGTTGGAGATAAAGAGCTGGCACAGCTCATCACTAGTTTATACGAGCTACAGCTCCCACAAGAGGCAAGTGGGTAATTGAGCCAAATCAAAACCAGCTAATAATCTCTATTTTCTACAAATCCTGTGAGATAGTGAATCCGATATAATTAGAAATTTTAATTACTGTCGGTAATCAGCTGGAACATTGAGATGGCAAAGAGTGGCAGGTGTGCGCCCACTGGTTGTCTGGCTGTGAGGTCCTGTTGCAGCCCAAGCAACCCCTCCCAAGTTTGCTCAATCGGATTATAGTTAAATCATTCAGCCATAACAGGGCCTATAGGAGCTCCTTTATACCTTAAACACTTATCCTGCCTTGATCCACCCAGCACTGTTTCCAAAACACTGAGCACAATATCCCTCCTTGCCTTCAGAGATGCATGCGTGAGCAAATTGTAAGTGTGGCCACAGAAAAATGGATCCATTTTTGTTGAGTCTCAGACATAGAATAAGGTAAATTAAAGACTATCATCCTGTGTTCAAATCAATTTGCCATGAGGGTAGATTATCCTACTAACAAGCAGTTTTTGAGTGAGCTTGCTCCTGCCAGACAGACCCGTGTGCTGCTGACCTCACTCTAAATGCTACAACGGGTGCCTCAGGATCACAGGAACACTAATGAACAGTGATGCAGGACATTGTAACTAGAGATCTACAACAAGACAAAAATTGCCCACATGATTTTGCTCCCAAACACTCATGGGTCAGGTTCTCGGATGCAGTCAGGCTAATGAAAAGCAGAGACCCGGCAACATTCCTGAGAGGAACAGCACAACAAACAAACAGACAACAGACCAAACGCAAGCACCACACAATAAAAATAGCATTACAGCCCAACCGCCAACCTCTAGAATATCTAGAATAGACAGCGAGAGCAGACAGTTGTAAAAGTTGGCTATTTTGTGCAAGACCACAACAAGTCATCCTATAAATAATCAGTTTGTAGCTCTAAAGCTCTTTTTTCAAACTACACATTCAAGTCATGTCAGGTTTAATGTACTCGCACAGATAGGACTAGTTTGGCTGACAGCGTTCTGCCCCAGGAACAGTTATCTATTGAGGCATGATTTAAGAAAATTCCTGCAAATACAGGAGCAACTTCACCACTACTGGAGAATAGAGTGCAAGAGCACATACCAAATTGTGATCCAAGAATCAACTATGCACATCATGCAGCTTTACTGAGCTCATGCAGCCACCATATCAGTAGAAGCTACTTTCATCCTCTGAGCGTTTGTCTCTTCAGAAGTAGATCTGGCTGTATAGCAGAAGGTTGCTCCTGCCTCCCGGCTATTCTTGTGGAGGTCCTCTCCTCCTCTGATCAATCCCCTGAGTCCCTTTGTGGGTTGTCCAACACGCAAGCCAAGCAGACAGGCTAAGTCAGACATGCTTTTCGCTTACTTTTGTATTCCTCTGCTGACCAGAGGGAATGCTCTCCAGCTGGACTAAGTTTGCCTCCTTTGTCTTTATCTCCCCAGCTGCAGACTCTAGTTGTTGTGGGTGACTCACTGCTGGATTGTCTTCGCCTTGTGGATGCGAGTATGGATGTGGAAGCTGGGGAAAGTGCCAGAGTGTTCAGTACATCGTAACCTCAGAAGAATGCATCACGTCCTCTCTGCAGAGTGCATCTCAGTGTGCATGTCTCTGTTAGAAGCCTCCCAGAACAATGCAGCCAGTGTGAGCCAGCATTGTAAAATGACCTGTGGTGCGACCAGGTGTCTCCTTAGATGATCCCTGGGGTCTCATGTCAAGATAGGCTTCTGATATCTTCCACCTCTCAGTGCTTGTGGTAAGCGGTGGCCAGAGCAGGAAATTTGAGTGGTCCCTGATGATAATGTCCCACCACAGAGACAGGTTAAATATGCAATAAGCAGTCTGCAAAATCCTGCAGTCAAAACATCTATGAATGTGTGAAGCTTTCAAATAACATTCATAGTCATTCATTTGCACTGGAACCTATTCAATAAACACAGACATACACCTTTGAAATAAATGACTCTAAGCGTTCGCTAGCATTTCATAATTCAGCACAGGGCATCTGTACATTGCACATGCTGTGCTGTGCTATGCTGCCAAAGCTCAGAAGCCAAATAGTGGAACATAAATGCCACAGAGGAAATGAAGGCGCTTGATCTACCAAGCAGCCAAGGAACTACAAGCAGATTTTAATAAATTCAGCATTAAATTATTCATACAGCAAACTGTTTCTGTAAGCATTCACTAAGCATTATCATCAATTGGAAAAATGTTTTCCAGTTTTGCCAATCTCCCCCACTATTAAGTGTAAGATGTCAGGTAAATGGATCAAGCCATTTGGTGTGCAACAGGCTCTTTGATTTTAAGATATTAGTTCAAGCCTTTCTTTGTACTTGTGATTTTGCTGGGTTTTCCAGATGGAAAGTAAAATGACTTCAATGTATTTTCATTGGAGGACTTTACTGCAGTCAGAAATGCTATTTTTTGGTTAATTATACTCCATTTCAGAGTTCTTATATTGGAAGTGTCTGCAGTCTCTGTTAAGTTAAACTAGGAGATAAACGACATACAGTTGTCTGCTGACATCTAAATTAGGTATGTATGCCATCCAAGTTTTATCCTTGTCTACTGTCCCCCATACTCAAAAGGACAAAGCAATCAGACAGATATGTGCTGAACAGAAAAGAAAAAGGGTTCTCTATTCAGAATGAAGGGCACAGATAAATATAACCTCCCCTTTCACCTCCCATTCTGTGTCCGCCACCAGTTTTCCTCAGCCGCGGTCCCAGTGGCACCGTAGTAACAACCAAATAGACAGCTGGCACTCAGTTATGTTCTGACACTTCACACTGCGATTAGGGTCCCTTACCACCTAGCAATGTCAAATGCTCCATTCAGACATCCCTAAATATTTAATCAGGACAAGTAAAAGGCAATCTCCTACATCCACTGGCATTAAACATTTAATACTCGGCTGACATGATATCCAGTCAGTCGAGACTTAGTCAAGAGACCCGTTCAAAGGAGAGCTGCACACACTTGTTTATCTCGATGATTTACACAAACACAAATTCCCCCAAAAGATAAAAAAATAAAAAATACAGGCCACAACATTCCATCAAGGTGAGGTTCAAATCAAAGACAAAACACAGCCACACAAACAAAAAAGAAAAAAGGTAAATTTCTCTACAAACATATATCATCTTTGAGAGGTGAAGCATGGAGAAGGTTTGCGAGTCCCATCAGTCATAGCCTTACGCTGAAGTTAAGAGCAGAACAGAGCAGCCACTGTCAGCACACATAAACCAGCCAAGGACAGGGAGGGAAAGCTGAGCCCAAAGTGCTGTATAATGTAAAAACATGACATCAGAATCTGCACAAGAGTAGATTTGTGATGACACTGTTACAACACAGTTGTTGATTCAATATGCCACTTGCACTTTTTTCCCCCAGTTGAAGAATCGTTTATCAAACATCTATGTTCTGGTCTTCACTAACAATTATTCAAAGAGGTAGTGCCAAATTTGTAAAATCTCATAGACTTCCTTATGTTTTGAGTCAGAACGAGTGAAATTGAGAGTGACAAAAAAATCTAATCAAATTAAAACAACCTCTGCTGGAGCAGCATGTAGCTCAACCAGTTGAGCAGCTGTCCCATCTTCAGATGCTGCAGATCCTCAATGCATCCCCAATCCTATTGCCCTTTGCTGCACTTCATTACCCTCCCTCTCTGACTTCTTCCCTGCCAAATAAAGGCCGCTCGAGTCTTTTTTAAAGAAAAAAGAAAGAAAAAAGGAAGGATCTCTGTTTCTCTACTTAAAGGTCCAATACTGTATATGACCTTAAGAAACCGCTGTGTTGCTCTACAGCAGAAGCACATCAGATCAAAATGTATAAAACCAAAGCTAAAAGCTATCTTGGGAAGGCTCTCCTTCTCAGGAAAACCTGAGAAATGTTGACTCTAGCCTAATCCCTTTATTTACTTTTTAACTGAGGTACATGGTTTGTTTTGAGAAATAAAACCTGAGAGTTAGAGCGCTAGACTGCACAGGGGTGGGGACTCAACCTACTATGTTCTTATGGACAAACGGGAGACTGACTTTGTCTTCTGGAAAACACATTACTTCACTGTACACCTTTATAAACCTCTCATTTTTCTTTCTGTGGAACCTATGATTTCTGTACGAAATGCAAAAGGCATGCCAGAATTTTCCACTTGCAGAATTCTGTTGATCATAGCATCTTAGATTTTTTTTTTTAAAAAGAAAGAAAATGTATTAATGTGTGCTCTTAACCTAACCTGTCTTTCGCCTTGGGAGTCTGCCATGTAATTTCTACTGCACCGAAGAGGTGACCAACAGGCATACTGTAGGTCAAATGACTGTACGCAATTGGATAGAGCATTCTCCAATCAGACCATCGATCCGGGTGACGTACTGGTTGGTAGTAAGGCAAACACGTCTTTCTTTTGTA
>JAPMNP010654584.1:0-26319 GCA_029874935.1 Atherina boyeri | reverse complement strand
ATATAAGACTCATGATATATTGATAGCTAGCCTGATAAGTTTCAATCACTTTTCTTTTGTGTTTTGCCTCGTGTTCAAACTGAATTAATTAATTACTTAATTAATACAGCTGACATCAATTTTAAAACAGTGTAACTCCTCAGTTATGACAATGTTATTTGCTTTTTTTTCAAGTGTTGAATTGATTTTTTTTTTTGTTCTTTTTGCAATCATTACACTGAGTGTTTACATTTCAAACAGTTTCAAACCCTTTCTGGAGGGGGAGTTAATTAAGGCTGGTTAATTCCAACCCGAATAAAATGAAATAAAATTTAAATTAATATTTAGCTTTTTCCTCTTATATCATTATAATAACACGTCGATTTAACAATAAACAAAGTGAGCATTAGAAGAAAAACCCTCCTTTGTTCTGGAGTCTCGGACACTGTATTTCCATCTCCTCCCTGTTTGTGCTTGAAACGGGTTGTTTTTGTGCGCGTGGTGAAGAGTGAAGCAGTAAATCTTAACATAACTCACTTTGTTTCATGTGTGTTACCAGCTGCTGATGCTGTGTTCACATATAATTAGGTGGGGATGATGCTCACGGATGCGCTTCCTACACTTCGCTTTTACACCTCTAACCACGTGACCACGCTCAGCCTTATAACGCCCGTTCTTCCAAACAAACTCACACCTCGCCGGCTGCCCGTCTGCCTGTCCTGTCGGTGACACTCACGGTGTGTTTCTGATGAGTCCAAACGGGATTATTCACCTGGTCAATCATCACAATAACAACAACAACAACTTCACAATCACTTGCAGTATTACTTGAGTTTGTCTCCAGCTTTTTCCCCCTTTTTTTTTCCTTTTCTTGGTTTAGGCTAAACTTGAATTATTTTTCTACTGCATGGACTGCGGGACATTTGTCAAGGAAAAATTAAGGTATGTCTTTGTTTTAATGGCTTTAAAATGCATCCATAAAGAAACATCTATGTTGTTTTCATTAAATCGAACCATATGGTACTTAATATGTGCATACAAGCGCTATTACTCCAATTATTGGGTTTCTCATCTTCAGCAAACGTCTTATTCAATAAGCTTCACGCAAACCTGACTGTTGATAATTGATATCATGATCACTGACACTAAATGTTAATGATTCAATGATCAGATATGTTCACTCTTTGTAGTTCCTCCCATGATGCCTAATTAATCCAGTGATTACTGAAAAAGCTTAATGCTTAATGACCTCCTTTAATTAATAAGAAAGCCCCGACTGTCCTACATAGCCTACTTAATGCTGTGATTTCCCCCGAGGCTGCACAGGTTCATCAACTGTTCAGTTTCCCACTATTGTCTGGGATGCATCTGTTCTGGAGTCAGCTGGCTGATACACAGATCCCCCCCAATATCTCCGGGCAACACATACATTTTTTTCTTTATAAATCATTAGTAAATACTGATATAATTACTTAACTTGTCACAGAAGAATGGAAATGTACTTAAATGCTTTTCTGTATTCTTTAAGAAGGAAACATGTCCTTTTGTCTTTATAGATGTCCTTTTGTATGTGTCTAATGCTGCTGCACCACACGCCTGTCTACTGAGCCTTTCTGCAGCCACAGACCGGCCATGAAGCTGGCTTTGCATCAGATAGCAGGCACCGCAATGAGCACGCTAACAACAGGTGTCCAGTATCTCGGCTCCAACGATGCCAGCTACGACAACCCTTCGGTTGACTCCGGTCTTGTAAAGAATGGGTTCCACTTTGAGAAACCTCACTCTGCCTCCATCAGTAGCTCCCTCCCTGAGCTCATCCCTGGAAATAAGGATGCCATTTATACTGTCCTATCTCCTATTTTCCCCACCAACATGTCAGACTTTATGCTTGGTAATGCCACTTCTGTGGATAGCGGAGGAACTGTGCAGTGCGCGGAGAACTTTGTGGACAACCTGGAATGCTTTATGATCCTCACTCCCAATCAACAGCTCGCAATTGCCATCTTAGCACTCACACTGGGTACATTTACCGTGCTGGAAAACCTTATGGTGCTGTGTGTGATTCTACACTCCCAGACACTTCGATCTCGGCCTTCATACCACTTCATAGGCAGCCTGGCTGTGGCTGATCTGATAGGAAGCATCATTTTTGTATACAGCTTCTTGGACTTTCATGTCCTCCACAGAAAAGACAGCCCTAACATTTTCCTTTTTAAGCTGGCTGGGGTTATTGCCTCCTTCACTGCCTCCGTGGGCAGTCTATTCCTCACTGCTATTGACCGCTACATCTCTATCCACAAGCCCATGGCATACAAGCGCATTGTAACAAAGACTAAAGCGGTCATTGCCTTCAGTATGATGTGGACCATCTCCATTATCATCTCACTGCTCCCGCTGCTTGGCTGGAACTGCAAGCGTCTCGGTACGGTCTGCTCAGATATTTTCCCTCTCATTGACCAGAAGTACCTGATGTTCTGGATTGGGATGACTAGTGTTTTGGTCTTGTTCATCATCTACGCCTACATGTTCATTCTCTGGAAATCCCACCATCATGCCGTCCGCATGCTGAGCCGCAGTTCCCAAAGAAGTGTGATTGTCTACACAGCAGATGGGACCAAGGTGCAGACAGTTAGGCCCGAGCAGGCCCGGATGGACCTCCGTCTGGCTAAAACCCTGGTCCTGATCTTGGTGGCTCTCATCATTTGCTGGGGTCCGCTCCTTGCTATCATGGTTTATGACCTGTTTGGGAAGGTGAATGACTTCATCAAGACTGTGTTTGCCTTTTGCAGCATGTTGTGCTTGCTCAACTCCACGGTGAACCCTGTGATTTATGCCATGAGGAGCAAGGACCTGCGAAGGGCCTTTCTCAACATTTGCCATGTGTGGCGGGGCACAGCTCTGCCTTTGGACAACAGTGCTGAGAGCGACTGGAATATCAGGAGTGTGAGAGCTACAGCCGGTGGGGCGGGGAAGGATGGAGGAAGCTGTGGAAAGACACGAGTGAAAGTAGCCAAGGTTACAGTTTCTGGAGTGACAGAGAGTTCTACAGCAGAGCCGGTCTAAAATAAACAGACAGGCTGAGATGGTACTACTGTGAAGTATGGATGGTGGGGAATGCATCTGTTAAATGTGCCAGAAATGACTAAGTGACAGAACTAAAAAAAACAACTTTAGTTGTATTTCTTTTCAAAAGCTGAAATCTGTTATGTGAAATCTTTACTTCTTGTACGGTGGAGCGTGATGACCCTAAAATCATATCTGTTTTGAGTTATCAGATTGCCCTTCATAATTCAGTACACCATGTACTGTAGTTGCATCTTTAAAAAACATCTTACTTATGGGCATTTTTTTTACTACTGTCACGGTGAAATGCTTTGTCATTTTTTTTGCTTTTGTTTAAACATGATGAAATTACAACAGATTTCCACTTTGTAAAGACAAAATAAAATATTTTTGTGTTGTGTTGTCATTTTTATTTGATATAACAATATTGTGGCAGCAATTCAAAGTGAAAATCTGTACAGAAATGCAAAATATCAGTTATGAATGTTATGAAATGCTTCTAGTAAATCTTTCCTCTCAGTGATATGAAATTGACTCTGTAGATAAAGGGAGAGCATTGTACTGTTAAGTTCAGCAGTTGTTCACGTTCATAAAAATCTAGCTGTGTGCATGTATTTATTTACTTACAGTATTTATGTAATTTTGCCAAGCAAAATGGTGAATTGTGCTTTGAAATACTGAAAGGGTTTTTGATCAAATCAAAACTTTAGTAGGATGTAGTCTGGGAATGTTACATAGCTTCTTTTTTATTTCCTTGTGTTTATAAAGCAATTACAGCATTTTGTGCCAAGCTGTACAGCCATATAATACTGGATTGTGCCATTGTACAAAAATAGTGTGTGCAACAAGGACAAGTTCTCAATAGATATGTGAAATTTAACTATTTTCTATCATATTTTGTCCTCATGTTGGGTATCTTTTTACAATAAAATTACTAAAGCAGCTAGTCTGTTCTGTTTTTCCCCTCCCTTTGTTTAAATGCAATACTTTTTTGCAAGTATGTTTGACAGTGTGCATGTTTTTGACTGCATCATAACTTTTTATGTTCTCCTTTATATGTGTAAGACTGCCCTCTTGTGGATAGTATTAGAAATTGATATAGCAAAGCCAGTCGCATTGGTAAATGGTTATTTTGTTCCATAAAATACTACGTGGCATTAATGTAAACAAAGTACATTCAAAATATGAATAATTGATCATTTAGACCAACACACATTGGAAGAAATCTGCGTTTCTTTCCCCATCCTGTGTTGTACTTCACTACATGACCCAGAATGCGTTTTGTTGTGGTTCGTATCTGACGTCACGAGCCGGAGAAGCCGACAGCCTCGTATCATAAACAGGCTACTAAGCAGCGTTAGCTAGCTTCCATATCTAACGACTGATAGTTGGCCCACAGCTGGCTTGTCGTCGCTTCAACTTTTTGAAAGCAACTTTTACAACAGCACTAGTCGGCGAACGCAGTTGGATAGGCACTGTTTCCTCCATAAAAGGTAAAAGAAAATCAGGTTTGTTTAAATTTAAAGAAGAACGGACTCTTTTGTCAGCGATGGTCAAAGCTAACCGTTAGCTTTGTTTTCTTTTTGATTATTGCCTAGCAGGAAAAGCTAACGTTAGCTTGCTACTAGACATTTAAAGCCTGAGCTGCGCACCGTATTCAACATGTATTCATCTGCAAGGGAGACTTCTTGTTGCAGAGAATTCACATTGTAACTGACGAAACATGTCAAAGTGTTACCACGACCAGCCTTTATATAAAGCTATTGGAATTATTGCCTCATTTTTGGCTGTTTCAGTATTGTTAACCATTTTTTCCCCTTTTAATTAACTGAAGTCATGGCGTGTGGAGCAACCTTAAAGAGGACCATGGATTTCGATCCGCTGATGAGTCCTACGTCCCCTAAAAGACGAAGATGCGTCCCTGTGGCCCCATCGTCCTCATCCCCTAGGAAGTATCTCAGCATGGAGCCATCGCCATTTGGGGAGTCGTCCTCAAGACTTAATGCAGGTAGTGTTATTAATGGAAGCTAAGCTGGTTTCTGATTCAGCTCCGTGATGGGCAGCCTTAGAAACATTGGCAACATGTTGAGCCACACAATTACAGGCCAGAACACTATTAGCGGTGGGTGGGCTCCCTAACATCTGATCAGACTTAACTGACAGACCCCTTTATGTCTTTGGACCCTCTAGAACAAATCCTCAACAGCATCAAACAAGAGTACAAACGTATTCAAAAGAGGAAGCATCTAGATGGAGGTTACCAACAGTCAGAATGCTGCTATTCTCCAGAATCCCCATCCCAGTCGTCTACTATGCATGTTTCCAGCATGCCAGGTGGTTAAAGGAGCAGAGTTTCAGCCAATAAAAACTTAAGCAAATGGACAATATTATCATAATCCTGATCCTGAACATTGTCTGGTTTTTGAATAGGGACATGCTCGGGAGGTGTCTCTCCGTCTAGAAAAGAACAGCCATTATTCACCCTCAGACAAGTTGGAATGATCTGTGAACGCCTGCTGAAAGAAAGGGAAGAGAAGGTGCGGGAGGAATATGAGGAAACCATGACTTCAAAATTGGCAGGTTGGTTCATTTTGAAGAAAGGATGCAGTGAATTCAAATAAAAACAAATAAACCAACACTCCACATTTACATATGTGGACATTCCAATGGTGGAACTCAGAAAACTAGATGATCTGATCATTTTAAAACCTTCGTTTCTCAGCACATAACAAAATTGTTAATGATCCATCTTCTCTTAGCTGGCTTATGACCATTATCAGGACTATGAGTAACACTTATGTATACAACTGATTTTCTATTTGGGAACTATAGTCAGATGCCTAATTTACCAGAGATTACAGTATTGTGTTTCAGTATTGTGTATAAAATGGCTCAAGCAGATAAACTGAGAAATAATAGGGAAGTAAGTGAATTAAACCATTTAGATTAGTTAGAAATTGTATGATGAACAGGTCCTATACATTTTTTCTTTTAACAGTTTAAAAATAAACAAGACAATTAACGGTATATTTGTAGCCAAATAAGAAGGTAAAATATGAATTTTAATGTTCTCATAGTGCACAAGTTTGTGTCCTACAGTAATGGCTGTCATTTCCTGTGCTTTTAAATTCCAGAGCAATACGACACCTTTGTCAAGTTCACACATGATCAGTTAATGCGACGATTTGGGGAGCAGCCTGCAAGCTGTGAGTTTTCATATTTCATTTTCCACATTCCTCTTTCCCTGGCACACTGTCAGTAAGAAAATCTATCTTTGAAGTTTAAACTAACAAGTCGGGTTTCTGTATTTTTTTTCATCTTCCTTTTCTCCAGATGTTTCCTGAGTGTGGCACAGAACCTTTGCAAGACGGCCTTTCCTTGCTGCAAGCTATCGTGGTATTTCAACAAAGAAAAATAAATGCTCACCATTGTAAGAGATTCAGTTTAGCTCGTTTAAATGACTCTTACTGTGCCATATATCTGTCTTTGGGCAAAGGTTTATATGAAGCTGTTGTTGGTTGTTACCACTCTTGTAATCAACTAGGTGCTTCCTAATGTAAATTAATGGACCCTATCTCTACCAGTGGCCTCTGTTCCTACAGCTGTATGTATATCTACAGTTATCTCACTTTTGTAATGATTCCCAGCATTCCAGGCTTTGTCACTTGTTTCCGTTTGTTACATGTAAATACAATGAAGCAGTGAAGAGTTTTACACAAAGTTTGCTGGTCGGTCTGACAGTAAGTGAATGAGAGAAGTTGAACAGTGTGTTTGCAGTTTGTCCTCTGTTCATTGCTTTTTAAATTGAGCATAAAGTGGGCTTATTTGCTTTCTTTTTTTCTCCCTTAAGTGTTTTTATTTATTTTGAGATTTGTTCTGCTGGTATCACTTTGAAACTGATGTACTTAATGGAAATACAAAACCCAATAAAAAATCTTAAAGAGTTGAGAATCTTTACACATGTAAACATTTGATTTCAGAATACCCTTTATTCAATTTAATCCACCTTCAGTAAGAACTCCAGACAATTCTTATAAAAGGAGTTTAAGATCACAAGCACTGAAGGATTTACAACAATCTGACTGATCCATTACCAGATTCTGGCTGTATTGATTTCTGACAATTACCTGACCTATTATCTTAAACCATACTCCAAAGTTTATTGATAACATACAGCACAGAATGATTTCTTCAAAGGGACTGTCTATTTCAAATGCTTCAAACACAGAAAAAAAAGTTCTGCCCCATAATGATTGGGAATTAATCTTTTATTATACGTTTACATTAACAAGGACAACAGAGGACGAAAAAAAAATACAGCATCCGTTTAGGTTTTTCTTGGTGGTTGCAGTCAGCAGCCTCCCCAGGTGAGTCGAGCCACGTGATCAGTCTTCTGCTTTGTGGACTTTATGAAGCCCAGAAATTCCAGTTCTGACACAGCGCGGATGAAACGAGCACTGAAGGATAAATTAAGGAATAAAATGTTTAAATTTTATTAAATATTTGTCCAAAAAGAAAACGTTTACTAGACATTACTACCACCAAATTTATCATAAGGACTATTAAACATTCAGGAAACAAAATGAAAATAAAAAATCAATTCACCCGAGCCATCTACGTGTTGCAGTTGCCTCAAAACCACATAGCTGTCCAAACAAGTAAGGCTGTCTTTGTTTTCTTTTACATGGTAAATGTACGATATTAGCTTCTCAGGAGTTGAAGATCTTTGTTTTCTTTTGCCTTATAAAGCATCAAATATCAGATAAAAATGTCAGGACTGCAGGCAAGCCACTTCCAGCCTTTTACTACAAAGTCATGCTGTTGGGGAATGGGGTTTGGCAATTGATTGGATACTTGATTTGTCAAATAAGACAGTTTCTACTTAAGCTCAGTCCATCTTCCTGACTTCAGGCATGATGGCTTCTGAACTTGCATTTGTAGTAAACTGTAAACAATCATGCTTGTTTTGAGCTCATACAGCAACTATTAGTTTATCCATGTATGATGTTTGAAGTACTGCAGATCACAGCTGTTCATTGTTGGATGTCAGTCTTGTCCCTTGTGTAAACAGATCTTTACAGATATAATGGGGAAAAAAAATATCTCCAAACCCATGACAATTTTAAGTCTAGAGGTTTAATAAATGACCCAGTTCTTAAGCATTAACCTCATTCTGATTTACTTCTGAAAGATTCAACTTATGAGATTTCTTTTTATGCATTCCGCTGTGCATAGTTTTTTAATTTTTTTAAAAATGCACAGCAGATGTTCATTTAAATAACAATAAAATTCAAAACCAGTGCGTTTAATTTGTATTGTCTTTGTGCCATTAATTAAATATAGGGCTTAATCAATTTACCAATTGTTACATTTTACACAACAAATTTTTTTTTTTATTCGGTGGTAACTTGTAGATGCAGTAAAATGAAAAAAAATTTAAATTTGCCCCAGACATTGTTTAACATTATAATTTGTAATGAGATATGGAGAAGAAAAAAGAAAATAAATAACTAAAACACCTGACAAAAATACACCTATATGTCAAGGATACTGTTTGACCTCATCCACTTTCCCAAAACCGTCAGAGTCTGGATCGATACCCTCAGCTGCAGAAACCACTGTGGCGTAGGCCTGAAAACAAACAAATACATGTGCCTGGTCATGTCGGTATCTGAGTTATCCTGGAGCAATATTAGATCTTCTAATCAATAACAAGATACTTTGAAAATGTGGATCAATAAAGCCTCTTCTACAAGACAAAAAAAGACCTGTAAGGTAAAGTTGAAAAGTGCTGCTAATGCTGAGAGATAAAACAAAATGCTGTAAAAGCATTACCTTTTCTTCTCTAAATCACATGTAGCATAAAAACTCACTTCAAGCCAGTCATAGAGATTGATCAGCCTGCCACACTCCAGGTGGAGCTTGTACACAATACAGATATCAGGAGCTGCATTGGAGACGGTCCCGTCTTCGCTTTTTAAGCGGTCATTCTGAAAGAAAAGTCAGACTGTTTGGCGCTTGGAGATAAACATTAACAGAGCATGCTGGCACATTTCAGTTGATGCTCTCTCTTCTTTTCTCTGAAGATAACAGCATAACATTATGACAACTTCAGTCACACATGCTGTTAATAGTGTTACACGCGATAAGATGAGGTCGATGTACCTGGAGATAATAGTGGGGATTGCTGAGTGCAGCCTGAATAGAGGTTCTCGGTGTTGCGTTGAGGTGGCGTCTCACAGTGGCAGACGAACTGTAGTAGCAGATTTCATAAAGAGTCTGAGACTCCGGTGTTGACAGATGAGTCCTGTTTGATAATAAACATTTTGTTGTGTTTGGAAAGTTGCTTGGCATTTGAAAAATACTTTTTTTAAAAGAGATTTTTTCTTACTTCACCAAACTGTCAATGAACTCAAGAGCCTCATTCCTCAGAGTCTCAAACGGACTCCGTTTCTTTGACCTACGAGACTCGTTCATCTCCAGCAGGGTCTGCAACCACAACAATGGAGAGTTTGCATTAATAACAGTTCAACAGAGGGATGTAGGGTGCAAGATGTGATTCCTAGATATACCATTGACCTACCTTCTGTAGCTGAAACAGATCTGTTTTCTTTTGAAGATTTTTCACTGGAGATGTGAAGCTGTCTTCCAAACTCGGGACCATTTCAGCAGCAGCTGTTGTATGACCGACAAAAGACAAGAGTTGCTTATAAGAAGACTACTGTACTGTCAGCAATAATTATCTTAGACAGAGGACAGCACCGGAATGAAAACACAAGGAGGGAAACCCGAGACTTTCTGCTCAAAGAAAAAAAAAATCACATGCTTTACTTTTTCACTACTTACTATCCAGATGCTTGAACTTGGCAAGCAGTTCCTCCAGCTGGAGAAGAGCATTCTTCATCTTTTTGGACTTGAGAGGCTGCAGAATCTCTGCACACTTTTCTAGCAAAGAAATCAGCTCATCTTTTGCCACCATCCTTGAGAGAAATCACAGCAGTTTCAAATTAACTGTAGCACAATACACCAAGAAGCAGGCTTCTGGAGCAATTGTTTAAAAGTGAGTTCAAAGATGCACAACTCTCTTTTACAGGCAAACCAATGGCTATTAGACCACCAGGGGGTGCAATGATCTCCAGAAGAACCCTAAATATCTTTGCATCAAGGTGGTGAATTAGGTCGAATAAAATAGTTCTAGTTATGTCATCCACTCATACACTTACAAACAGATCAATTATCCGGGCTTACTTTAAAAGCTTTATGGCAGATTGATAATCCTCATTCTCCCACACATTCTTCTCCAGACATGTCAAATGGAGCTCCCTGATCTGTAACATACAATGAGCCACTTTTAAATCAAAGCAGATGTGATTCAGAGTTTACACACGGCTAAAAACAAAAAAAAACATCTTGCCTGTTTTCCAAGAGGATATCGAGGTAGTGATGAGGTCAGGGTGTGGAGACATCGTAGGATAGGATAATAGCTCTTGTGGTATTTGTGAAGGTCCTTTATCAGTTTCCGACACACCTCCTAAAATTAAAAAAAAAAAATCTTGTTAAAAAGCTACAGGTGTGGGCACTCATTAATAGCCTCAAATAAGGATATAAAAACAGTGAACATGCCTTTAAATGAGAGCCATCCGTATTAAGAAGGACCTGCTCCTGTGTTTCCTGCTTGTCTACATACCTACAATATACACACACATTAAAAAAAATACTCTTTGCCATTACAAATGTAAAGAAAATGTGTAAATAAAAAGTTGATAAACAGCCTCCCTCATCTAACCAACTACACAAATATGAAAAGTGGAGTCACTGCTTGTATAGAAAAATTAAATTATCTCCGTGCGAGTACCTCTTAAACGACGGCAGCTGCCTGATCCTTTCCAAGTCTTCGTGACAGAGCTGCATCACATTATGCAGGGCCTCCTTCTTCTTACAGCAAAGCACGCTGAGGGGCTGCGAGTGAAAGTGCTCCAGCAAGGCCAGCTGCACAGAGTGGGAGCAGAAATTTAGCTCAGTTTGGATCTCTGAACGACATTTTCAAAGAGAGACTGACGTTTAAAAGTTGATATTTACCTGCAGGCCCTTAATGAAGTTTCTGACTGAAAAATCATGATAGAGGAAGATGCTCATCAGCACCTGCATCACTTTTCCATTAAGTTTAAAAGGAAATTGATGTGTAAGGATCAACTGGAAACAAGCAGGACAAAACAAAAGGAAGAATTATTCCTAGGAGACATTTGACATCATAGTAAAACCGTTTTCATACAAATATAGGTAATAATAATAATAATAATAATAATAATAATGATAATAATAATGCATAAGTTTTATATAGCGCTTTTCAAGACACCCAAAGACGCTTTACATTACTGGATGCACTATTGATTCACTCACTCACATTAGTACATGGTGATGGTAAGCTAGCTAACTATTACTAGCGTAGCCACAGCTATCCTGGGGCAGACTGACAGAAGCGATCACTCATACTCATTCATGCACCAGCGATGTTTTTACTGGTAGGCAAGGAGGGTGAAGTGTCTTGCCCAGGGCAAGACAAATTAATTTGCCGGGAGCGGGGATCGAACCTCCTATCCTCTGATCGTTGGCCGACCTGCTCTACCAACTGAGCTAAAATGCCACACCATAGTAGTGTAGTAGGTAGTGTGCATGATTTAAAGTTGTGCAAGTTGAGTCTTGACTGAGATTAAAATGAATGTACATGTTGTTTCTTGAGGTAATGGAAATAATTTCCCCTCTGGAAGCTCAGGGTGCTGCAATCTTCACAATAAGTGACTCCAGAGGTATGTTTTCAGTTCTGGACTGTATGTCAGGGTAAAAACTACCTTGTCTATGACCGTGGCGAGGTGCTGCGTGCAGGACAGCGACTGGAAGAGCTCTATGCACAGCAGTGAGGACACAGAGTGAGGCAGCATGTGCTGGATGGTGCTGGGTGATGTAGCGATCCCAAAGATGAACATCAGCGGAAGCTGCTCAATGTAGCGGCTGTGGCACAGAATTAACAGAGATGCTGTTTGAGTTCGTGAAACAGAATTGTTTTCTCTGTTATTTCATCTATTTCGCCCATATACTTCTAGCATGGTCCCACATCACATCTGAACAGCAACTTGTGTAACTGCAGTTAAAATATGTTGCTTGAGACTTAATAAATCATGATCACACCTTTCTGAAAATGAAAAGATTTACTATTCCACATAAGTGGTTTTAGTTACCTGCAGATGAGTATGAAGTCCTGAAGAACTTTTGGGTTAAAAGCTTCCAAATCCTTGAAAATTATCACAATAGGAGGCTGATGCTGCTCCTCCATCACCGAAGAACTGCGCTTTTTTCCAGGAGTACTATATTTCTGAAATCCAAGTAAACATTTGCTCCAGTTACTTTTTTAAATCATACTCAAATACTTCGTAACAGACTGTAGATGTAAAAGCATGCACCCCGGATATAAGCTTGGAGACCTCACTTTTGTTTTTGACATGTACCAATCAGAGAGTGCACCAAGAGAACAGTGCACTCTCCTGTGGAGCTGAGCACTGGTCTGCTCGGTTTCCTCCTCATCCCCATCATCCACAACTGTATCCATCAATTTTTCCAAGATCTTCTTCATCAAATGCTTCAATGCTGGGAATATAAACCAAACAATATAGATCTGAATTAATTTAAATATGTTCTTAAGTAAAAAAGCACAAGCTTTCTTAAATCTTAAACCCTTACCTGAACACTCTTTGGCCTGCACTGACGCCACATGAGGAGTGACAGACTGCTGGAGCAGGTCGGACAGACTCTGAAAGGTCATGTCATGATCCGGGACATTCACACCTATGATTGGTATCAAAGGTAAGTCGAACTGGGTTTGGCATGAGGTAAATGGAAACATGCAAAGTAAAATGTTGTCTTCACAGTATCACAAATTAGAAATGGATGTAAAAACATGAAAACAGCTAAATGAAGACATCATGAACTGTAATGTGAATCATGACTGCCCTATCCCCAGCATACCCAGCACAAGAGCAGCTGTAGGAATTTCACTGGCCCTCATCTGTGATGCCCAGTCGCTGTGCTGACGAGTGAAGGAGCACTTCCTGGTGAATTCCAACAAGCTGTCCAAGATTTTCCTGTTGAGTTCATCCTGTAAAACCTTATAAAAAGTAGCAAAATCCCAATTAAAACACACAAAAAAATACTTCTCAAATATAAAAATGACTATGGGCCCATGTATGTATGTATGTATGTATGCATGTGTATGTATGTATGCATGTATGTATGTATGTATGTATGCATGTGTATGTATGTATGTATGTATGTATGTATGTATGTATGTATGTACGTACATACATGTACATACACGTGCATGTACATGTTTGCAGGTTTGACTCATCAAATCAGGAAGAAAATAATTCACCATTGTACATTATTGTCATCCAATTAAAATTTTCTCATAGACTTGTAAAAAGGCAGATGATTAAAAAAAGGGACCCTTGGAACGTATTTGGAAAAAGATTATTCATCCAAAAGAATTTACACCCATTCAAACAAGCATAAAAACAAGCAAACAAAACAAAAAAAAAATCTAGATCCAATGTGGAGTTATTCTATAAATCCAACTGTGTATCTTTCAAAGATTCTGCAACTTTACACTTTTCTTGTTTTGACAGTTTTGTCATTCTTTTTATCCCATTATGCATCAAATTATTGCCTTTTATGCCATAACTAGTTATCTATGTCTCATTTTGATTTATTTCCATTGCTATAGGGATTATGGCAATTGGTAATCAGTCTTTGTTGTTTTGTATTAACTTGTATTTGCAGTACAATCACGATTGCATTCATTTTGTGTTATTTTGAGACATTTATAAGATAATATCAGGGTCCCCTTCACCTGTGGGCACCTAAGCCCACAACATATTGAAATACATCTTTGTATATAAACAACACAACTGACTCAATGTCATTTTCTAACAATTTCAAAAGTATTTCTGCTATGAGTTCATCGTGTTAAAAATCGTATTTTACCTCTGTGTCAGCTTTGATTTTGTTCCACAGATCCTGACAGAGCTTGGATCGCATTTCTCTGCTCTCAGCACCTTCACAGCCTTGGATGAAGTAACTATCTGTGTACATCAGATAGATGACACCAACAAGTTGAGACACATGAAGACAGCTGACAGCTAGCGACTTTAAAACGTAAACTGGACAAACAACTTCTATAAACACCAGTATTTCTCACCCAAATCCATAGTCTTCTTTTTCTTCGCACTGGGCTTGAAAACAAAGCAGCCCTGAGAGGAAAATAAGTCACACAGGCTACTTAACTTCAAACAGACGCATAGTTATAAAGTCATCTTGTGTTCTATTTCATGAGGGTTTTTTTTTTTGTTGGTTTTTTTCTTTTTTAACATTCATGCAACATAAGTTACCTTTGACACTGATGAAGTTGACATTGTTGGAGCTGTTGAGTCTGTGAATAGTTAGATAGCACAGCAGTGAACGTTTTTAAAATGCCGGCTGGATTTCGCCCAAAGAAAGAAGATTTCGCCTGGCAGTGCATCGACTTCCCGCCAACGTGACGTTTGCGGAAAAGGTTGTGTTCAACTAATACACAGCTTTCGAAAAGAGTTTCCGTTATTTTACTACATGTGAAGTAATTCATCTTGAAGCTGTGAATGTAAATATCCGAATAAAAGCTATGGATTTAAATATGCAAATATAAAGAAAAGTGTTCGGTTTTGGGTTCAGTTCTGTTAAAAGAAAACCTGTATGCTCGCTCTTTAACTGCGGCGGATATTTGTCAACACTGCTGATCTTGAACAAGCCCTCAATGCATTATCCTCAATGTGGATGTTTTTTTCTTTAACCTTTGCAAAAATCTTTTTAAAAAGAGGGCACCTTGGTACAATTATCTATTAAAAAAAACTCTCACTGTATTAGATTATTCAATGACTCTGTAAAGTGAAACTATTATCTTAATTAAGTTTTCCATATGTGCGCCTTGTAGCATGTATATAATCACTGTTAAAAGATAAAAACCCATATTAAATGTTTTTCTATGTAAAAAAAAAAATGAATCACTTGTATGTTACAGTAGGACCGCAAGTAAGCCTGGGGAATATATATACTGTACTGTAAATATAATATAAACTATACAAATAAAGAAAAATACAAGATCTGCAGTCTGTTTTACAAAAAGAACCAGTAACATTTTATTGAACACTTTGTGGAAGACATGTAAATATTACAGATAGGTCTACTAGTGTTGAAAAAGGATGAAATAAATACAAACAGAACTTGAAATCCCATAGGGATATATAAAAACATAGTTTTCTTTAAAAGTCTCCATTTAGCAAAAAAAAAAAAAAAACATCTTCAGTACTAAGCATAAATACAAACATGTTTCTAAAATCTATGCCCTATAGATTACCTGGTTATTATAACTAACATACATACTTAAAATCATCCGAGACAATTTTTTTTCATTAAGTACAAAATAGGCCATTTCATCAGTAACTGTGACCATGACTGTTAACAGTTGGAAATCTGAAGCATTAAGAAACAAACCATTCTGCAGCATAACTTCTCAAATCCTGAGTAAGATTGAGTTAGAAACCAAGTATTGGGCTATGATCCACTATAAATCCACTTTTTAATTATAACTATGGGTTTCATATCTTGTAGCTGCTTAAGTAAAAGATCTGCACGGTCTGACAAAGTTTTATCCATGACAATTTTTACATTACTCACAGAGTTGAGATTCAGGGGATTTCTGAAGTCTATAAGATTCTCACAGCCTCTAATTTCTTCTGTAATTTTACTTCTCACTGCAGATTTCTGTTTTTGAGTTTGTTGCCTTTTGGACGGCACTTCAGCACTAGATTTCTCGTTTAATTTGCGTTTAGAAGAGTTTGTCGACTCTGAGGTTTCCAAGAACTTAAGGAATGAGTCCTCAAGTCCTAAAGGCTTGAAAGACCCAGATGTAACCCCATCGTCCCGTTGCTCTGGGGCTGTAGGGGTACCAGGATTTGAGTTCTCTCTTGAACTGTTAACAGTCGAGCGGTTTCTAAGAGTCTGCATCCTCTCTGGACAAGCTGGTGTGGGTTGTGCAGGTTTTCTGGGACGTCCTCGTTTAGTTCCTCCTTCTGCCCCATTGGAAGTTTGAGATTCTGCACTTTCATCATTAGACAGCTTGCTGTCCTCTTGGCTTATTTTCTCTGTCACTGGATCCTCTGTTTTCTGGTCACTGGGCTTTTCGCCTTCCTCTGGCTCTGGCTCTAGCTCTGGCCCTGGCTCTGGCCCTGGCTCTCGCTCTGGCCCTGGCTCTCGCTCTGGCACTGGTGCCTGCTCTGCCTCCTCCTCAGAAGAACTTGACGCACCCTCTGATTTGTTTGTATCTTTGAATCTGGAGCGAGAGTATTTTTTGCAGAAAATGAACTGACTTCTCTGATCTTCAATGTATCTTTCTGTGAGGCCATGAGTTGTGTAATGCTTAAATATACTTCTTTCCGCCCGCTCCACCGCATCGCAGCCTATGATCATACATGGATACTGCAGAGGAAACTTCTTTGTGCACATGGCTGATGCCTCTTCATGGGATTTTAGTGTAGGTTTGCCAAAACTAGTCCAGTGCTCAATGCACTTCCCATCTTTCTTTTTAGTGTTCTTCTTTTTCACTTTAAATTTGTTTTCTACATTCTCTTTCCCATTGTTAACCCCTGGGAAGAGCCCAATTGCTTTAGTCCTTCTTCCATCACTTGCTTTTGGGTCATAAACATAATCATGCTTTTTGATCAGGTGGCGGAGGAGGTTTGATTTTGTAGTGTACACACGGTCGCATGCATCATACTCGCATCGGAAGGTTTGATCGACCGAGCCGCTCTCAGAGATGGCGATTTCTTTGTGGAAATTCTTAATGTGCTCGATGTACTTATCCACAGAGTTGAAGGGGAGAGCGCACTCTGGCCGGTCACAGTTGAAAGTCCCTATGGTCATGCTGGCCATCATGGCGGTGGCTTTGTCACGGGTGAACTTGTGAAGTAAAAGGTAATGCTGCACTAACCTTGTGATTCCCATGAACACCCTTGAACAGTTTTTCACTTGACACCTGACTTCATTATCTTTCGCTATGCTCAGATTGCTCAGATTGGTCTCCTGTGTATCGTTACTGACACTAGTCTTTTCTGTTTCAATTTCTGCTTCTGTTTCTGTTTCCACTTCTGCTTCACCTTTGCTAGGGGGCAGCGATGCCTGATGCATGGCCCTGTAATGGAGAATTAAATTGTGCTGGATAGTGAATGCGGCAGCGCATCCTTCATGAACACAGCGATATGGTCTGTATGGGCTAAAGGCATTGTCAGTGTCGCACAATTTGAGGCTTAACCTTTTCTGAAATTTGTCTTTCTTTTCCTCTTTTGTTGGTGTGCTTTTGGAGCTGCTGGGTTTCTCTGGGGAAGATGAGGCAGATGCAAAAGAAGACTTCGGTTCATTCCCTTTACTCTGCAACACGTCTGGCATTTCTTGCTGCATCTTTGCTTTTCCAGCAGGACTCAGCTTTTCCTTCACATTTGATTTCACTTTTACATCTGGACTCTGGTGTACGACAGCTGGTTTTGGCTGCTCCTGCGGTCTTTCAGGAGTCAATGGTGCCACCTCCCCAAGTGGCTTTTCAGTCAAATAGTTTTGAGGGGATGGCAGTCGTGTAACAGTTGATACCTCAGGTGTCATCCCTGGTTTCACTGCCTCACCTAATGCAATTTCAGAAGCTTCTGGATTTTTCTCATTGCTTGGTTCTGGTGCGATTACAATGTCAAGGGGCTCTTGTTTTATAGCAGGTAATATCGGTACAGGCATTGTTGTGCGACCTGCGTTGGATTCAACGCCTGCACGACTATTGAATGGGGCATCTTTGTTAAGTCTGAATGCTCGTCTATTCCGAGCACTGATTCTTAACTTTTGCATTTCTGCTTTTGACAATCTGTGGACTTTTTCATAGTGAATTCTCAATCCTGTGGTTCTTGTGAATGTTTTTGGACAAATCTGACAAGGATAAGGAGACAGTTTGGATGGGGTTCTTTTGAGCTCTTCTATCATCTCATTGGAATAATCATGCATTTTACTCAAATGTTTGAATAATGCCTCCTTTGTCATAAATGAGAATTCACAGTCATCCTGGTCACACTTAAAAGGTTTTGGTACCTTTTCAAGGGGTTTATCATCGTTTTTACTCTGTGTTTTCGTTTTTTCTGTGTCAGGGTGTGCATCACAATGACTGACATTTTGCTTTAAGGACATAGCATTCCGCATCTTCTCTTGTGCAGCCTCAATCAAATCCAGCCTTTGAAAGGCATGTGACATTTCCATCAGGTGATCCTCTTGATAAGGTCCAGCGATGGGTGGATTAGCCATCTCCGTTGCTTTGTCTTGCTGGTTTTCAGGGGGAACTGAGAAGGAGTTTGAGTGGTCTGCTATATTTGTATTATGTGGCTCCTGTTTCAGCGCCATAGGGGATGTCAAAGTGGTCAAGCTGGAAGATTCCTGTGAAAAATCTCCATTTGGCATGTTGAACAATGCACCGTTAGTATCAGGGACATGAGGGTCATTAAGGAAATCCAGAAATGATGTTGGCAAATCTGCTGTCAGGTCAATTTCATCCAGAGGTCTGCACTGTGAGCGTTTAGACAGATGGCCTCCAAGAGATTTGGTGCTTGTGAACTCTCTGAAACATCTCCTGCAGATAACTTTGCCATCTTTGATGATTGCTGGCCATTTGGTACGTTTGCTCAATCTGCTGCGTTTTCCTTTCTGTGTGTCAGGATCCTTTTCATCTGTGGGATTGGTTTCACATTCAGCACTAGGACAGTGTTCTTCATAAGGGAAATCAGTGTGAACGACACTCTGTGGACTGAGCATGCCATCCACAGAGTTGTCCATCTGTTCGTAACCTGGGGTTGGCATTTTCTCTGTTTTAATTATTTCATTTGTAGCTTTTAATGGAACTTGAGCCTCTGGGCTTAGACATTTCATGGGCATATCAACTGATGAGCACTGAGTAGGACACGAGTTCTCACTTAGAGTATACGGAGTGTGGTAACTTCCATCGGGAAGGCTGTCAATTGTTGAGATACTGTTTCCATTATCCATGTGTCCTGTCATACTTGGACTGCTTTTCCTCATACTGTCTACACTGTCTCCAGTACCATCTGGCTGCATGAGTCCATACTGATGTCCTCCGTTATGCATGTGCCCCCCATTGTCAAGCATTAGAGAACTGGACACATACTGAGACATCAAACTTGAATCTGAAGGAGGATGTGGCATACTGGGACCATGTATAGCTGCCATTGAATGATCTCTGTCAGAAGGGTGGGGCAATGTGGTTTGATAAGGGTCAGCTTGCCAGTGAGGATAGCTGCGGGAGGGGAACTCATTCATATTAAAGGCAT
The DNA here is from genome assembly GCA_029874935.1 of Atherina boyeri. Taxonomy (NCBI): domain Eukaryota; kingdom Metazoa; phylum Chordata; class Actinopteri; order Atheriniformes; family Atherinidae; genus Atherina; species Atherina boyeri. Next base: position 6,823 of record JAPMNP010654584.1, on the reverse strand, counting down.
CAGGATAGCTGTTATTCATAGGAGATGGAGACCATGACTGAGACATGTCAGACTGCATCATTACACTGGGATTGTTAGGACTGCCCCAGGAAGGATACAATGTGGGATTGACCATAGGAGTAATAGGCACAGGCTCCATTGATCCAGGATAACACTGGGATGGTGAGGGTGAGCATCCCATTTGATAATCCATTTGCTGCATTCCTGGTTTGTTGCATAGTATGCCTGGCTGATTTGATGGCCTATTCCCCTTTTTTGCTGTAATTTTGGCTACTTTGTTGTATTTCTTTGCCAATTTCCAATCTTCAAATATTTCAGGGTGCTGCTTCTTCACATGCCTAGATAGACTTTTGTTTGTACTGTATGCCCTTGAACAGTCATTAGATGGGCAGCAATGCAGGTTCTCTTCACTTCCTGCAGGAACAGCAGGCGTGCTGCAAGGGTATCCTTGTAGCGAACAAGGAATTTCTGTCTTGATTTGACTCAAAGAAATAATTTCTGGTACCACTTTCTGAATGTCACTGCCTTGTATATTATCATGCAGGTTTTCCTGTTGACTTGCCCCAGGATTTGTAGCACTAGGAACAGGGTACACTGCAGGAATATCATCTTGCGGAGTCACATTATGGTGCATATGTGGCGCTTCTGGTGGTAAATTTACATCAGCAGGTGCTGGAGTGGGGTCAGTCAGGGGAGTGTAGCATTTCTCTGGTTCCTCTATCCCAAGGCCTGCTGCTGAATTCAGCATGTTTTCAACCGAGTGTTTCACTTTCATAGGAACAAACTCTTTAGCAAGCTCTGGTGATCTGCACGGTGACGCATCTGCCATTGATGCTTCCTTCACATAGGCATCTGTGTTATTTCTTTCAAGGCTTAAAACAGCAGAGTGTGAATCCTCTTTGCTTGGCATGCTTTCAGGTGGTGGTCCTGCTACTGCAGTAACAGGGAGAGCTTGATTCACAATGTTAAAACTGTTTATGGGCACATTTGCATTATGATGCTCTTGGTGAGACAAAAATTCAGACTGTGAATAGAATATCTTGCCACAGTTGTCTGTTTGGCATGTGTAAGTAAGGTAATGCTGAGCCTCATGATCATACAATAGGTAGGCCTCATTGAAAACTTGCCCACAGTTTGGGAACATGCACTGGGCCTTGAATTCTGGGTGTGTTTTTCTATGCATTAGAAGCTCTGAATTGGAATTAAAGTTGGCCTTGCAATCCAGCTGTATGCAGATATATGGTTTGCTGCCACAATGCATCTGCAAATGATCATTAAGATGTCTGACATTAACAAACTGCCTTCTGCAATACTGGCAAACCACTTTCTGTTTTTGTATTTCTAAAAACCTCATGGCCTCCTCATCATCCTTGTGGGATCTGACATGAGCCATGAGGTTACGGAAAAACTTGAAAGACTTTGAACAGTTTTTCACAGGACAGAAACAGTCTTGACTTATCTGTGTGTCTGATGTAGTTTGTTCCATCTTTACAGGTGTTACCAATTGGTTGCCAATTTGAGATTCAATTTTAACAGGACTGTTTGTCTTTGCAGCAACCTTTGAAAGTTTTGATGGACTTTTAGGGGACTGAAATGGTTTGGTTACTTTCCCGGCAGCTTTCATTGCAGCCAATCTTTCTTTGCATGATTGCTTTACATGCGATGCTACATGTGGTTCTAAAACCTCCCTACTTTCAAAACTGTCAGCACAAATCGGACAAAGGTACACTCCATCTTTGAAATGTTTCTGAGCGTGGCGGACAATTCTGTGCCCCAAGAACTCCTTGTCACACAAAACACAATACTGCATGTAGGCTCGCCAATTTCTGAACCGAGCAGACACAAAACCTTGCTCCCTAAGCTTTTTAGCCTCTCTGTTTTTTTCTTTTTCATCCGTAATTTCATTGAGTTCATTTGTAGTGGTTAGCAGGAAATCCTCCAGATCTCTGTACTCAGGGAGTTTGCCAAGTGCACTTTCCACCTCCTGTTCATCTGTGTCATTGAGTGTGTCAATGGATGATACAATAGCTGCCTCCTCGCCCATCAATGCTAAGCAGTTGCGTTTCAATGTTTTCCAGTCCCAGAACTCTGGATCAAAAGGCCACTGTGTCTTCAAGGCCAGCAGTAACTCGCAGCGTAAAGAATTGGGCACAGGCAGACTGCCGTCCTCCTCAGCTTTTTGGTCTGGTTCGTTGTACAGTGACTCCACAGCATAATACGAGTCAACAGTAGGCTGCAGGAGAAATTCAGTCAGCTGGCATGCACGCTTAACCTCTAGATCAGTTGGTAAGAGGCAGGAAATAGTCTTGCAGATGGTAGACTTGCTGTCTTTATGGTCACTGGAGGTCATTTTCAGAGCTTGAATGCACATTTCTACACACACTGGGAGCCCCACCTCTCCAACCTAAGAAAATGAAAAAATAAAAAATACAGAACATAGAGTGAATGCCAAAGGTTTTATTATAATTTAATGAGTTCTGAGTCATTCTCACACTTCTATGTTTAATCAGGTCTTACAAGGTATGTCACCACATACACCAATATACAAGCCATTGTTGTTAATGATAATATCAACGTTATATATCAGTTCCATGCACTTAAAATGGTTTTTCTTACCTCATTTTGAATTACTTTGATGAGGAACAGAATGTGACAGACACTTCTACAGAGAAGAGTCATCTCTTTGCTGTGGCTGAGAAATGACTCTGCAGATGACTCCAACCGCATGAGTAGTTTACTCCAGAACAACGTGAGCTCCCTGGAAAAGTTAACAAGAAGACTATTAAAGATTATAACATTAAGGAGAATGTTAACATAGATTATGGCAAATGTAATATATTGTAACTGTATACAACAAACCAAAGCCATGTTTACAAGTGCAAAATTTCTTCATTCGGATTACTATTACAGTAAGACATGGACTGTCTCATCTCCGATCATGAACAGAATAAATAATTTTGACATGCACCGATTGTCTGACTTTCCAGAATCAGTAGTGAAAGAAACAGTGATTTTAGATGAAAAATAACACTGCAGTGTCTGCGTATTTATTGTCGTCTTAGCGATTTCACTTTTTCCACTAGCCAATAATAATGTATTTTTTATTTCAAAAGAAAAAAAATTAATAAAATCTTTAGCAAGTAAAACGCATTAAAACACTGCAGTACAAAGCACAGCGTAAAGTGCAAGAATGCATTGTGTTGACGTATGGCAGATGTAACAAGTATTTGCAATTTCAGCACAGTATCATTGCAGAGTATTGTGTAATCTATTCTATTCTATAAGGATAATTTCTACACACATTTTAGAATGTGTGTTTATATGCACGCCAATCAAAACAGCATAACCCATCCATCTCGATCAGAAAGCAATTTTGATCCAAATGATTGTGACTGAATAAAAATATCCTGATTGGTATGTTTATAGGAAGCATTTTCATTCCCAGTCACATTAGGCCTGTGTTTAGTATCTGTATTTAGGCGGCAAAACACATTACTTTTTAAACAACATACAGAAAGCTTCTTTAGCATTGTTGATCAATAAACTTAAAATAATCCATCAGTCTATCAGTAAAAAAAATGTTGTTAGTGTTTTTGTAACAATTTGTGGGGAACATTCTGCAACACTTACCAGGCACAATAAACATCCCCTTGGAGAAGCTGTCGCTTGAGAAAGGCAGTACACAAGCAGAGAGCACCTTTCTCATCTCCCTCAGACTCCAAGTTGCAGATCATTTCAAGAGCATCTTTGCAGTCTATTGATGCAATCTATAGGGGAAAAGCCAAGAAATATTTCTTTAAGACCTTTCATTGGCTCACTTTAAACATACAGTAAAATTGGGTCCATTTACCTCAATCTAAATTATATATAATGGTATTTAAATATGACCTGTCAAATATTTCATTCATGTTCTTGTCCACATGTTATGGATCATAGTTAGATTATTGAGCCATGCATGTGTTACACCTGCTTCATTACTGCAACACAACACATCTATATTTTTCAAAACATGGAACCCTACTCTTCCCAAAAGTTTGTCCTCTTTTTACCCACAACTATCATGCTCTGAAAAGACTCTACTGCTGAAGCCTGTGAGACCAGATCTTGCGGCAGAAACAAGCAAAACAAGCAACTCAATCTATGAAAACAAGTCCAAAACAAGCAAGAGGGTTCCTAAAAAAAGAAGCCCAAAGTCTGACAAAGTCTTGTAACTGTTGGGCCTAGCAACAATGGAAACAAAGGCACGTCTTGTAAAGCAACTGTGTGGATCACCAGATGCCATAAATACAACACAATTTGGGTTAAGGTAATCAGAAAAGACCGTTATGTAGCTAGTCTTATTCAGAGTAAAGTTTTAATTGGGCTAATACTGAAATAATGCTGTCCATGTAAATGAAGCCATTGTCAGTTATCAGGGATGCACTGAACAGTTGATCTGATGGACTTAATTTCGGTTTGATTTAGGAAAACGGCAAGTATTGATTCCTTGTTATAGGCTCTTATAAGATAAAATACAATTCCATAGCATGTTTCAGTAAAAAGTACTAAAACTCTAGATTAAACTCACATTTTCTCAGTTGCTGAGATACCAATAAATAGAAGTTTAGAAAGATAGAGTTTACTCAGGTGTTTAAGCTATTTTCAAATATCACAGTGCAATTTTATTTTTGGTTACATATACTTGATGGTGACAGCGTGAGTTAACTGTTACATCAGTATCACCTCATGACTGTTAATAATGCTTCCGTAGTGTTATTCTTAAAGAGTACACAGTTACTGACAGGGGGACACAACTACGCCGCAGGAATAGCACTAGAGGTTGTTGTACATGTAAAAAAATATTTAAAAAAAAAAAATTAACTTCACAGCTTCAACATATCTTTGAGGTTTTTAAAATTTAGTTGCATTTGTGATGATAGCAAGTCTGTAAAGCTGGTCAGCTATGTGAAACCAAGAAGTAGCATCACATCATCTCGATGTAGATGCTGTGAATGAACAAAGGTGAGCAGCAGCTGCAGCATGAATAGGAAGTCTTCTTTGTTGAATTATTGGAAATCTTTGTGTAAAACAAAAGGAGCCTAACTAATAAATACTGCGACCACAAAGAAATGTTTGTTACCTCTTCCATCAGTTGCTCCTGATTTTTTGACATGCAAACGCAAAGCAAGTAGGTCTGTTTGAAGTTCCCTTTTCCTTCATATCCTGGATATTCTGAGCACATCTTCGCAAGGACAGCAGCTTTATCAACACTGTCCACTTTGATAAGGTGCTTTATTCGCATGTTGAGAAGCGTAGGACCCTCTGATTCAAGATACTCATGGACTAAGGTAAAAGAAAAGAGAAAAAATGAGCGTGACCACGAGAGGGAATTCAGACAAACAATAATGATTAACACAGAAGTTATTTTCTTAAGAAATTACAACGATCACAGCTCAATTTGAATGTGTCTCCAAACCAATCCAGATGTGTGTAAAAAATTATTATTTTTTTTAAATGTGTGCACTAACCTTGTTCAGTTTGTGGAATTTGATTGGACAGGATGCTGCTTAATGTAGTGTTGGCCCAGACGCCATCCTGCTGTGCCAGAATCCAGAGCAGGCGGAGCTGTGTGCTCCCACTTTCTTGTAGAAGGTTGTGTGCCAACTGCAGCAGAACAATAAATATAAAAAGCTGAACTACTGAAGCATTGGTGGGACATATGCCTAATAATGTCACACAATACAACCAACATTTCAAACTGCGTGTTTGCATCATAAATGCTGAGCCACACCAAATGCTTTCTAACAACTTGTCTTTGCTTATCATTGCTAAGATAAGCCTCAGTAAAAATCTAATTGCCTGGGGGATACTGACCTTCATGGAGGACTGAAACTCCTCCCATAAGGCACCAGGAACATGCTGGGGCAGTAAGAGCAGCAGCTCCGCACAGCTCCTGTGAAACCAACAGAGTCATTTGTTAAAACCAGATTTAGGTCAAGGATATGCCCACATACTATAAAATAAGAATAACCATACAAGAATAACTATTCACAGAGTGTGTAGCAGTATAGTGATTGTGGCATTGTAGGAAAATAATGGGGTGGAGGAATATGTCAAAAGTTATATGTGGAGCATCCATCAGTGTAGGTTTGGCCACCGTTTTCCAATGGGAACAGCGTCCAGAATGAACAAATCTCTATTTATGATGGATATTTAACTCATAGCACTGATTTTAAGGACTATTGTGTAAGATTTTATCATAACACATCCCTGCATTTCTATTCTGCATTGTAGGCTGGAGGACTTCTCCACTTCTCAACCAAAACAGTTTCAGTGCTGGTTCATGGCTGGTGCTAGAGCCAGTTCCAAGTTGGTCATAGCAAAGAACTTTTTTTAGTTAGTTTATTTTTCCTACAGACAGTGACCTACTACAGAGCCACGTCATTACCTCACTATAAACATTTTTCCAAGACATGTTTGACCCTCCAACCACTATATTCTGCATTTCACCACTGTATTCTGAATGCAGACAACCACAGTGCAGGGAGACAGCTTATCTATATATAAAAAAAAACTTACTACAGATTACAGCGATTGGACTCTTTTTTTCTTTTCCCTACAGACATGTATGTGCCATTTGAACAAACTGGTCCGAAGTTAGTCTCTGGCTCTAAACCAGCACTGGAACTGCTTTGCTGGAAAAACCCATCTGTCTTTGCAAGCGCGCAATGTGCAGATAGCTGAGAAGTCTTGTAGACTATTTGCATAAAGTTAAAGGTACCATATGTAAGATTCTGGCCGAAACTGGTACTGCAATCATGTGAAGCCGTAGTCTATGTAAGAA
>JAPMNP010654576.1:0-10773 GCA_029874935.1 Atherina boyeri | reverse complement strand
ATACCACACAGCAGAACACAGATTTCAGATGTACCAACTAAGGATTTTAGTATCCACCTGAGTGAATAAGTGCACCACTTTTGATGAGTAAAGCACTTCAGATATTAATGTCTTACAGTGCAAGGAGTACATCTGGTGAGCAACTTGGAGTAGAGTGACTTTAATGCAAAGCTTAGTAAAAACAGCAACAAGGTTTAGGGCGGCGGTGAATAAAGAAAGTTTGTGGTAACTCACCATGTGCCTGTGCATGTAGCGAGAACAGTCCAAGCAACAGCAGAGGACTCCGGTTCCAGAGACATAGACAGAGGCAGCACTTCAGCCGTTCTCCCTGCCCAGGCATGGTAGAGTCTGCCGCTCGCCTCCTCTCTTCTCCTCTATACTCTCCACACGACAGGATCCACCACTCACACACACCGCCTCTTCTTCTGAGTGCGTGTATGTATGTGTCGGGGAGGGAGTGAGAGCGAGAGGCGGGGGGGAGTATCAGACATGCAAGCCCCTGTGTGTGTGTGTGGGTCCGCCGCAACGTGAGAAAGTCCACACCACACAAAACATACCAGCAGCGGCAGCAGCAGTTGGAGCCGATTGTCCTCCAACCTGGTCTGACAGTAGCAGCGAGGCCAGCTGGGAGAGAAAGGGAGAAAAAGGGAGAGAAGCAAAAAGGGGGACTTTACTTCATTTGCCTGGTAGGAAAGGCTGAACTGCTCACACACAAACACACACACACAGACACACACACACACACACACACACACAAACACACACACACACACACACACACACACACACACACACACCGGGAGGGAGGATATGGGTGGAAAGAAAACGGGGGCAGGGAGCAGACAGGAGCAAGATGGGGTTTAGAAAAAAGTAGGAGGAGGGTGATCAGGATATTGAAAACAAGCAGTGGGATCTGTGGGACTCAGTGACTTTAAGAGTTAACAGAAAACTGTTTCAACCTCGTTTTAGACATAAATTCTGCAAACAAGGTGCAAAGTAGAGGAAATTGTCAATTATAAAAAATGTTTTTTTAACAGGATCATATCAATCATTGGAGACGGTGGCTTGCCAGTGGAAAACCATAATACACCATCAAACGACTTCAAAGAATTAGCTCCTTTTTGTAGTATTTTTGAACATCTGCATATCCTAAATGTGCAGATTTAGCCAATAGAAAAGCTGTGTTCAGCTCGTCTCCTGGCTAACAGCCAACAGGGTGAATTTATTGTGTGCTAAAACTGAATATGTTTCAACTATTTTCTCTTACACAAAAAGGCTAATTTGTTCTGCCTTTAAAATGCTCTTATGGTTAATGTTTTTGAGTTCAACTCTACTTCAGTATCAGTCCGAGAACTGACCAGATCAACTATATGGAAAACAACGTTTAAACTAACTTGAGCTAAAATTTGTTCCATTGACTGAGCTGAGATTATCAGTCAAAAGCATTTCTTCCCCATGTATTACATAAAGCAATGCTCAGTTTTCAAACATTTAAAAGTACCATTTTGAACAAGAAATGAATATTTCAAAAGAAAAAAAATACTCAAAACACCTCTTTGCACAGTGGTGAGCTGTTCAGGTGGCTGGCAGACACTTTATAAGAGCTGTTAGAGATTACATCACCTAGGCCTGGGGCTTTCATACTAATAAATAAATGGGTTGAGACAGTCTAATAGACCATTTCCTTTCCAGAGCTATCCTCCTGCCTTTAAGGCATTTGCTGCTGACAAAACACTGTGTTGGGTACTGAGAACATACTGCTTTCAGCATTAAAAGAAAAAAATCATTACAGCATGAAACAGCAGTAAATGAGCTGCTATTTATTTCAACACAAAATGCAGATCTTTGAAGTTTTGAGAGTTTAATAGACGGGGCAAACAGTCTTTGATTTCATGATAATCTGTCTCATTTGTGGCTGCTGTTGTTATTTGCACTTCTTTTCTTTCTCACACTTTTTCATGTTGGTCATTAAAGATGAACAATTCCCTGTATGGCTGACTTGCTCCTCAATAGGAGGCAGAAGAAAAAACAAAAAACAAAAAAAAAAATCAGTTTATAAATAAACATCCCTACCATTTTCTCGCCCCTGTATTTTCTACTTTCTATCCTTATGCTGCTTACCTAAAGCAATTTTCTCACAAAATCCTTAGCATTAAAGGTATGGCGGAGGAGGTTTTACTTCCAGGGGGATCATCAAGACGATTAGTCTTCCTAATTGTCAATCATTCTGGAGAATTTGACGTAATACTGTCATACTGTACGTGATCTTTCCTAGGATAGTTTTCGCTTTCTGTGCATGCACACTTTCAAAAAGTGTCTTTGAAGTGTATGAGAAGAAGAGAAAGGCCTCAGAAGAGAGAAACAAGACCAGTGTTGCACATGCATTTTCTTTTTAAAAAGTGGAGAGGGCGGTTCTTTCCTGAATTTCAGGAAAATCTTCTGCCATACCTTTAAGTAACAAGTTACCCTTTCCAAGCAGTCTGCCTCAATGCACTTGTGTCCTGTATAAAATTACATTGGCAGAATGGGGAATCAAAGTGGATCCATCTCTGATTTAAATTAGTGTGCATGTGTTAAGTGGTAGGTAACACTGTAGCACATTGCTCTTGCCAGCACTGTCACACAACTAATTCCGCAACTCCCACCTGCTGTTTGCAAACACACACTGATGTGGCACTGAACCACCTCCATTTGGTCTTTGTCAAGCAGCATAACAAAGACGTTTTTTGTCCTTTCCTCACCAATGTGAAACCACTATGTTAAAAGGACTAATGTTTCCATCAGGTCTGTCTCAAAAAAACACAAATCAACATGAATTGATTAATTTTACGGAAGCAGTTGTTTTAGTTAAAGGGGCAAAAAGTGAAATTGTTTCACTGCAAAGTTTGCTGTTGTGCACTGCCTGTAAACCAAAACAAAGTGTCATGAGCCACACCTTTCTCTACCTCATCGCCAGATCCCGGCTTACACTGGGAGCTAACGCTAACGTTATTCTCTTCTCTGTGAGTCAAAAGAATTTTTAGGGCTCGCAGGACCCCCGATAGGCGAACGATTGTTGTTTCTTTAGAGGTAATGTTGAATCCCAGTCGCCTTAAGGTGAAGAAGGACTAAGGGGTCCAAGCTGAGGGAGGAGTCGCCAATTCACATGAGCATGCATGAACGCGTAGCTGGACCGGCTAGTAAACAATGGGCTGGAGATCAACACAGAGACGGTGAGTGTTGTTATGCTATACTACAGATGAAATTACACATCTAGTTCTTTACATAGCAAATGCAAAAGGAGGAGTCCTTTCCAGGTTGCTGAGAAGAGGAGAAAGATAGCAGAAGAAAGGAATACAACCAGAATTGTTCTTGGTGAATCATTTCAGCGTTGACAATTGCTAAAGAGCCTTATAGGAATTCCAACTGACACATTGGTTGCTAAATTAATGCTCGACAGGTAACTTTTACGCCCAACATTTTCCTGTCATATCATTACATTTTCAAGAGCTATGTAGGAGAATCATTTGGTGCTATGCCAAGTATTTGCTTGATTCACGTAATTTAAGATGCCAAGCTTTCTGGGGTAAGGAGGAAGCTGTGAATCAAGTAGGCTGCTGTTGCGCATGTGTTTTATTAAAGAACTTGCTAACGGTCTCTGTTTTCTAAATTGCAACAAACATCTTCTATACCATCTTTAAGTGAGGAACTTTTTTTTTTCTGTAAAATTGGAACCCTCCTTGTATTTACAAGCATGACATTTATGTACCTTTCTAAATGACAGAGATATTTCATAATTATCACCTCTGCATCTGCTCACATGTCTTGTAACACACAAACTTCCTCCCCCTCTACCTCTGTTTTTCCCTCCTCCACTCCTACTCCCACTCCCCTCCTCCAGTGAACCAGAATGTCATTTCAAACATGTCAAACCACAGGAAGCCTTTTAAAAACTGTGACAGCATTTGCCCCCAATAGCTGTGAAACTGTGTGTGTGTGTTAGTGTGTAATGAATGTCTGGTGATTTGCTTTAGGACACGTTATCATATGTAGATTGAGAGGTGACCCCTTTAAAACCAGTTACTTTAAAAGGTATTGTAGGCTGGTGCTACACAACAGACACACACAACCACACACAATATTCTTGACTAGCGTCACCGTCATGCTGGGTGTATGATGTATGGCTCAAGACTGGAACAAGCAAAGGATGAGCAGTAAAACCAAAAGAGAAAAATACAAGCAAACAAAAGGCTGGTGACCAATCAAAAGAAGAGATTTGTGAAGAATGGCACTTGTCTCTGGTTTGAAGGAAAGATTTTTGAAAAAGAGAAATGATAAATGGAGCATGTTGACCTTTAGTGGAGAAGTGAGAGAGTTCAGTAAGCAGAGGAAAGAAAGATGGGAAGCAAAATACTGAGATAAGAGGAGGCTAAAATACCAGTAAAAACCCTTATTCAGAGACAAATAAAGCTGTTCACATGTTTGAATCAAAAGTAAATAAGACTGCATTTCTGACTGCTTCTATGTCTCATGTTAATGATATCCCATTTTATTTTACCCATTTAGATGACAAATCTTAACAGGACAATCGTCAAAATTACAAAACAAAACAAGAACTTAAAAAAAAACAAGAAAAAACAAACATCTAACCATTTAGTTCAGGCAGACTGAAAATATATATATTTTTTTACTGTTCATTTAATCTATTTCTTTTTTATTTCATGAATGGATGAATGAATTAATTTATGTACTTTAACTATTTATTTTCTTAAAGAAACTAATCAATTCATTACACCCTAATGGGCAGAAATAATACCTATCAAAAAAGGTCCTTTCACGTAGCTGAGGGAACTTTTCTCTTTTTCAAGTTAAATAGTAATTTACAATTGCTGAATCCCTTCTGTCTATGACAGACATTTCTTTATCCCTCTTTCATGTGGGCACAACCATAAACTTATTTGGCTTCCTATGTGGTTGAACACAACATCCAAGAAATAGTTCAGAGAGACTACAACACCCCCCTAATTTGTAACCAATTTATCCCTTGTCACAATGGATTTTGTTTATGGTGGAGTTGAACACGTACTTTTGACAAGCATGTACCGTCACTAGGTGGAAAAGAAAGAGGAGATTAAAAATTTGGCTCTGCTGCAGTAATTCAAGATACCACAAGCACTCATCTGCAAAACTTTTTCTTCTGTTGTTCTTCCTGTTTCTTTTTGTAATTGGGAAAATTATAGCAGCTTCTTGTGGTTAGCCTAAATGGGCTCAGCACTCCATGTATATGGACTTGTGGCTTCAGATATTTGTTATACAAATATGACGTCTCTGTTTTGGGATTTCCAGTGGTTCCGCATGATTTAAAGACCATCTCAACTCACCTATCCCTGGCTCAATTTTAGAAGCGTCCATCCCTTTATTTGATATGTGAACTGACTAACAGACAGGGATTAAGTCCATTTTAGAGAAACACCTCTGTAGCTCAGCAGCACATCTGTTAATCCCCATCCATTCACTTCAGTATGTCTTTAAACTAACAAGCAGTTTAACATAATCTGCTTTAAACCTGTCTGTTCACTCCTATTCACTGGTGAATTTACATAGCAATCCTTTCTGCCTGAATGCTTTGTGGAACATGAGGGACTATGTTTAAGAGAGATGAGCTGTAGATGTGGGTGAGCTGTGTGCAAGAGTAAGATGAATCAGCCATCTTCCTACAGTCAGTTTGCCGTCTGGACTTCAAACTGAAGTAGACATACACTGAGGTGGGAAAAGGAAATATCATATTTTTTATCTTTTGTCTTGGTCGGATCCATGTATAAGAAAGCCTCGTCAATGCTTTACATTTGAACAGACAACAAAAACAGTTTTTTGTGCAGCAAAATATAAAGAGAAGAAATCTTTTAGATGGAGCTTGAAGCAGGAGGTACAAAAAGATTTGTGCATAAGTCAGGAGTGTATGGAAAGTGATCTGTAAGGAATGTAAAATGGGAGGAGTTGAAAAAGAGAACATTAAGGATGGCGTTGAAGGGTCATGAATGGTGTTAAACCTTTTCACTGTGTGTTGCTAACAACAACCTCTGCACCGTGTCATGTGACTTACTGAGGCCTTACTAATCAAAAACACAACAAACAAAATGTATCCATGAGCAGGGAAACTGAAGAGGGATGACAGACTGGGAGGGAAAGCATGATGGTGAAGTAGTGACAGAGAAATGTGTTTCATGCACCTATGACCTCCACAGTACCATTTCACATTTGAGTGAGTGAGGAACAAAGGGTCAATGGATGGCCCACAAAGACAACAATGTTGCTTTACAACAGCTTAAATTTGACAGGGAAAAAACACACCATTCCATTCGAAACCAATTACAACCATCAGCTGACCATAAACATAGTTTTTTTTTTCAAATTCTAAATATCTTTGTTTAATCCAATTTAAAGCATGGGTTCTCAAACTTGTTTTTCAAAGGTCCAAACAGTCAACATAAACATGAGGATGAAGGTGCACTTTATTATCCTCACTGGGGCAATTGGTTTTTGCAGCACTTGACCACTATTACTTTTTATTCAACTTCTGTGACGGCCCTGGTTTTGCCTGCTTACATCTGTGCACTAACCTGTTTAGTTACTTGTAGGTTGGTGGCCAAAGGGGAGGGGCCTAATAATGTGTGCACCTGGTCTTGGTGCGCCTGGAGCCCAGTCTTCAGCAACTCGCTGTCTCTCTATCCTCCAGTAGCATGGCTTACCACGCGGGACACTTCTTTAACATGCTTTCTCACCCAAATTCACGCGTCTATCAGAAGCTTTCGCAGAGCTGGTTTCATTTAGTTTGCTAGCGGCAGAGTTGTTACAAATGCCTGCCCTCCTCTGCTTCTGATTGATTCTGACATTGCAAACCTGAAGTGCTGATAGGCTGCTGGTTCCTGTCATTTAGCAACCCTCTGCGCAATGCATGCTCTTCTGCCCCACTGTTTCACAGACAGACAGTAATTAAGACACACCGCTTTATGGACGAGACAGGAAAAGTGGGTGTAAATTAAGAGTTATCTCTAGATCCCCATGAATAATATCCAACGACACTTTATTTTACATTATACACTGTTTATCTACTTATACACTGTTTATCTACTTATTTATGGAGAATTCATTTTGAAAAAAGATTTAGTTTAATAGTGTTTTGTAATTCGGAACAGAAGTTGGGCTGGGTCCGGACTGACAAGCCCCCCGGTCCAGATCCAGACCGGAGTCCGGACATTGAGGACCCCTGATTTAAATCTTTATTGTTTCTATTGTTATAAAAACTTTCTTACAAGACTTTATTAGTGGGAAATTGCATACTAGAAAAAAAAGGAAATCAGTAATGTTTCCAAACAGTGCATTATATGGTGGAGGCACGAATGTGTTAAAACCAAGTGCCGACATCAAGAAAACATTTTAATTTTAACCTACCTGTAGCTATGATCACTGCAAAAAATGCCCCTCAGTCTGATTGCTCGTCTTCGCCTACTTATAATGACCAATTACAGACAGCTTAGAGATTAACCTTATGACCCTTATAAACAGAATGGGCAATACAGAAGGAAGCAGAAATCATGTTAAACAAGTGATGTCTGGGTTCTTGAACCATATAATTTCATAAACACGAGCAAGTTATCTCATTGTAAACCTAACTAAAGACTAACTTGCAACAAAAGTAAAAACAATGTGCCTAAACCTTACCAGTAATAGAAAAAACAACAACAGCCTCAAAAAGATTGAAAAAAAACAAGGCAAAGAAACTAGGATTCCACTGTGGATCACACCAAGACCTTTTTGGTAAGTATTGTGCTTGCCCACTCAGGCATCATGTCCTTTCAAAAGAGGATCTTTGTCATCAAAGCCAATCAAATAAGCAGTCCACATTTCCATCATGACATCAGAACTCTGTGAGTCCATACCTATAGACTGGAGCATTTACAGAGCAATTCCGTCTGCCTGAAAACACAAAGCAGCTAATCAAATTTCTATTGGCAATGTTTCCATTGTGCAAGTGCAAAACCAAAACATACCAACCACCAACAACAAATGTGAGTAACCATCTGACCTTCTAAATAGCCTTAAGGATTATGACCGCTAACTCCAAAGAAACCATGCAAAAACACATGGAGTGGGCAAATAAAGAAGTTGAAGTGAAACTTTTCCTTTGACTGCAGTCACATTATCGGCAAAACCTTAAGAGAAGGATTTATACTCTGTATAAGCTATTGAATGGTGGAAGGAGATGTTGCCATGATCAGAAACATCCACTTAAACTTTAACGCAGCACATGCTTTTTGTCTTCCAAACAAAGCTTAATCCCTCAAGTTAGTAAAGGGAACTTTATGCCCCACTACAAAACACACAGAGATAAACACATGCACGAACACACAAAGGTGTGTGTTTAAACTTAATGAAAGCCTAATGATAGAGTTCGAATGGCTTTTACAGCTTGTTATAGTCATTGTGAAACCACTCACTGTATCACTTTACAACCACCATAAAATCATTGACAAGGATGGGTGTGGTTAGGGTGAGGAAAAAGAAAACCAAGAATAAATGTCAGAAATCCACCTCTGTAATCATGATATCATAAATAGTTTAATTACCTTTGATAGGTTTAGTTTGTTATTAAAATGACAGACTGAGCTTACCCTCAAGTTATCTGGCAAATACAATGTTTTCATACTGTCTAGCATTTCTGAAGGATTGATGTCCTCATTTGCTCCAAGGCACACACAGGATAAAAAGAAAACCACACGTTACAGGCTCAAATTCACCAATAAAACACAGTCACTTTAAGAGATTTGTGGGTTAATAATTGAAAATACTATATGAATTTTTGCCAAGAGAATTTTAAACAAATGCACAGAACGCACAGTGGTTTAGAGTCTGGGTCAAGTAAGTTCAATTTAACCCTGTATGAAAAGAGTTGGTTAAAAAAAAAAGGAACTGAGTGGCAAAAAGGGTGGAAATTTAAAAATGTCATGCTAAGATAGAAAAGAAAACAGCAGAAAAACTTCCTGAGTGGTAGCAGAAAGAGAGCAAGATGTCCCACCTGCTATGTGGGATCTTTTTCTGCCTACTTTGGTGATTCATAAATTAGCTTAGCAAATACTGAAGATAAGCATGCAGCCACCCACATTTTTATTTTTTTTTGTATCCCACAATGACTGGCCCCTGGCTGTCTATCCATCTGTCACACAGTATATCTGTGGCAACTCTGACTTGATGTTAGTAGTTACTTTAGCAAATTGCGTTTATTTGGCTGGTGTGGTTGAATGGATATTTAACATAGTTCCAAACAATGCATTGAAATGTCCATTCAATAATGCAAGCTCATGTAATAAAGACTCCCAGTGTAACTCCATTGTTCTGGGCCTTAAGTTGAACCACGCTAAGCCTAACTCTCAAGGCATACAGTACCCATCTACTGCAGCCTCACAGCAGGGAAATTCCACCATGGTGCTGCATGGTTGGTTTGCAGAGTTGCTTTGTAGACAAACAGGCTTTCTTCAATCCTTGTTGTCTCCTACGTGGGTAAGTTTCTGCCTGGAGATTTAAGAAAAAGACTCTTTTCTCTTTAGCTTCAGTGATTTCCTTGCCTTCATGGGCTTTAATCGCTCTTGATAGTTGTTACTTTGTTGTTACCTTCAAAACAACCATAGTTTGCACTTCAGAAAAATTATCCTTTTATGAGGTGTGTTGAATTACCCCTGATGCAAACCCAACCTTCATACGTATTTCTAATACATTAAAATAGCAATTTGGTGTGACACAACCATCAAATATATACATTAACCATACAAATGTAAAGTATTTCAATTGGAGACCTGATCAGCCAAAGTGCCGATCACCACTGTTGGTAATAACAGCGTTGAAGTATAACAGCGTTATGATCAGCGTTATATTTTTCATTAACGAGTAATCTAATTAATTACTATGCCCATCGTTGCAACGCCGCTGCCATTACTGAGAATCTGAAGCGTTGCGTTACTATGATTTGGTTGAATGAAGTTCAAGGTGTCAGCTTTTTGGCCAGCTGCCTGCAGAGAGCAGTGGGGAGGATGACACCTTTGCAAATGCGATGATGATAGGTTGGGTGGGCGGATCATGCCCTTCTGATTGAAACACAACAAGAGTCAGATCACGAAAATAGCAACGTGCTGGAGACAGGGAAATCCAAAGGTAGTGTTCTCAAACTGGAAGTACCGGCACTACTTTTCACTCATCGAAATTAAAGGCAGAATTTTTCTGTAACATGCAGCTATGTCCAGGAAAAAAAGGTTTATCCATGTCTGCCTCATGCAACTGGAATCTAATGAAGCACCTATCATCAACACATACTGTAGGCCTACAAACATGGAATATTTTTTAACGATGGTATTGTGTTTATTGTGCAGTAGCCGATACAGTTCCAGAGATTTGCTCCTTAATGGCCAGATTTTCCTTCGTTTACCTTTACCCCAGTTTGCATTTGTGTTTTTATTAATTTTGCACTTGAATTTCTTCTTCAATATTTGTTTTTTTATTCCTATCATATGGCACGCTAGCCTGGGTTTTCCCAGGCTACCTTGAACGCGGCACGATTTTATTCTCGTTGCGAGGTAGCCTGGATTCCATGGACCAAATTTCCCGTCAGATATGGTACCAATCACAAAACAGGTAGGGAGCAGGAAGACGATGACGTCTTCTATGCGACACCGAAGCAGTTTGTTTACAACTAGGGATCCAGTATGGCAGCAGACGCAAAGTTATCTTTCGATGCAGCCTTAG
>JAPMNP010654574.1:0-10608 GCA_029874935.1 Atherina boyeri | reverse complement strand
AAAGGGATATCCCTGTGGCCAAGTAGCCAGGGCGCATGATCAGTCGGAGGCATAGTGACAGGACCGTCAACTGTCATATCTCTACCCCTCTTTTCATGGAACGATTTCATAAAAAGATATATTTCTTAAAAAAAAATAATACCTCCACGGGGCCTTTAGAGGGGTGCAGAATACAAATACAGCATTTCCTTAATAAATTGTATTTGAATTAAAATAGAATAAAATGGCAATCTTAACAGGCACGATAATGCCGTTATGTTTACATCTACCAGCCAATAGCAGCTTGCAAAATATGGTCTCTATGTTCAAACAATATGTTCGGCACAGCTAGGCCAGCCCTGGGATAAATGCTGCAGTCGTAAATTCAAGCAGCTGCTTCAGAGACTCGGAGATATCGTTATCCATCTTAGAAGAGGAGTGGCCAGAGAAGAGTAGAAACTAGATTAATTTAGGTGAANCCTACACTAGATGGACCCACATAGAAAACTTCCACGGCATCAAGACACACGCGGAAATGGCTTCCTTCTTCCTGGATTAGTAAAGCTAACTCACTTGCTAACTTGGCTAATGTTAGCTGCCAGTTAAACTCCTGTACAATAGATTCATCGCTGGACACGGTGCCGGCTGGTCACTGGACATGTTGGCAGCAAACCTGGCAACCCAACAGCTGGAAATATATTTCTATTGTTGCAACTACAACCTAGACACACGAGATGTCGCTATCGTGTTCGTATCCCATATCCAACCTTTGATAACTGAACTTGGAGGAATTTAATTTAATCACCGGTAAACAATTGAAGCACTTAATTTAAGTTGGTTCAAGTGTTTTCTTTTTTCAGTGTTGAATAATAATTGTTGAGAATGAATACAAGATCTTCAATGAACCTGAAGAGTGCATCAAATGTCCCACACACCAGATGGTGGCTTAGGTGTAGGCCTACTATCAAAATCCAGTTGACTCATGTTTTGCTGTAGATCCTACACTGTTGAAGCCAGATATCCGTGTCCACCTCCTATATATATATACACACGAAAGGAAATCTTTGTTGTTACCATACCAGGACACATGGCATGAATAGAGTCTGCACACCATCTAGACAGTGTTGAAAGCCTACCCACCAGCTGGTTGGCTCACTCAGAAGTAGTAGTGGTGAAAGTGGTGTATACACACCCATCTTTGCTTGTAAGGTAAACAAAACTGAAACATGTCAGACAACCAATACTGACATGCTTTATAATGTACTATGTCATAAAAAGAAAATCTGTAGTTCTTTGATACAATACAGCTTTGGTGAGACACTTGAACACACACAAGGTAAGACTTCGTAATCTTTGAATGCTAATCCAGCTAGCACCAGGATGAACCACAACACACAACAGGGAAGCCTGGATGTTGACAGTCTTTTCCAACCACAATTTAGCTAAAGCTCATGGTCATCAAAGCAAAATATAGCTTCTATTGTTTGATTTACTGGTATTGATTTATGATCTCACAGTGCTGTTTCCACAATACATACTGTATAGTAACGCTGTCATACCAACTATAGTATTTTGACAGACAAATGTGTGCCAGATTTTCACATCAAAGTAAAGACTGAAGTTAAACAAATGCATTTCTTCCAGTGCTTATGATTTTACGATTATTTTGATAAGCATAGCTAGTTTAAGGTAAGCGATGTCATATTTATGGAAATGGATTATTTTTATAATGGAATGATCTGTGATGTACTCAAGCATAGATTGTATTGTTTTATAAAGAAGATATATACATATAGGACTTACATTTGCTGATTAGTACTGATAGTGTTTGAGAAAGTAATTTAATTGTTGTGCAGGTATTTGGCCATAAAAAGATTGAGCAAAAAAAAAAAAAAGTTGATAAGTTGATGCTGTGGGAAAATGATAGGGGAAAAATGCTTCTAGTCAAACATAATCACCAAAGCCAATAAAGTGTATCTTCTGATTACTACACATGACACTAAATGCACGCATCACAATCTCTGTGAATCAATATTCCAGTCTGGATGAGAGGGATTTTCATATTTTAATGTTGATTTTTTTTTTTTTATGAAGATTTTTGTTTTTGCTTGTTTTTTCAAATATCCCATAAAGTCGCAGTGGTTCCCTTTCTTTATTTATTTTCACTTGTTTGCCCAAAAATAACTGCCTGTAGGCATTTCCTGGACAGCTGAGAGCTTTTGCTTTTAACAGTCATTGTTTCTGCTGAGGTTCATTAAAGCTAATTACTGTGAATACAATACACATTATCCGCCTTTATTGTAATATGCAGTGTTTTGGATATTGAAAAATATCCTTATTAAGGTCCTGATAAGTGACTTCAAACCATCACTAAGTCCCTCCTTCAAGAAGGGTACTTCAAAAGTGCTTCACTCATTATGTCTTTACATGATTTAGATCAAAGACAGAGGCTTAAGCAGAGTGATAATTTGCTGGATAAACAATGAGACTGCATGTGGAGAGAACAATAAATGTTGCATAGACTTCACAGTATCAGTAGGCAGTTGTTTCTGTCGAACAGAAAAAAATAACTGTGAAACTGTCAGTCATCTGTGGATGTATTGAATGAGCTTGTAAAAACAATCTTCTATATGAACTACTTTATTGTGTTAGCTGCATAAATTCACATCACTTTATAAAGTAACAGACTGTAGAATAAAGTTTTGGAGCATGATATGGTGAGTTAGCCAAAGGTCTGAGGTCCCGATCAGAATAAATTATTTCACATCTGCACTGCAGCAAAACATTTGTCCCTCAGAGTTTGTGTCTGTGTCTGTGAAACTGAGGGTGCCCCGGGATGTCCTCTCTTTTAACTCAGTGGTTTCACTTCCATTCAAAACAATATAGATGAACACATCAAACTGAATTGTCATCTTACTGCTTTTCATAACTTTTGTTTCAGATTTCAGAGGAAGAAGAAAAGAAGCATCATGCAAATGTTTGTGCGCTTTAAAGGATTTTAGCTCTCGGGTAATTACTGAGTTCTGAGACCTTAATTTGCTTTTCAGGGCTATAGCTTTTTACATTCATCACTGACAGAATAGTTGATGCAAATTTCCAACACATTCTCATTTCCAACGTGTCACAAGCCAATGCTTGATCAATGGCACTTTGTCCCTGTTTTAAAAGGATGAGGTCCACATTTACTCACTCAGCTCTCTGTAGATTTCCAGTTATTTCATGAGGTCACACATTGCACATATAGAAAAGATCATTATGAAGACGTCAGTCTACAGTACAGTCCTCCTGATTTTCCACAGGATCCTAACTTAGCACCATTTTTTACACCAACAGTGAGAACAAGTTGGAACTTTAAAAAATTTGTAAAATCACTAACTCCTCAAATCCTGTCTTTACAATTAGTTCATGGCTGCTAATTGTAAAGACAGGATTTGAAGAGTTCGTGATTTTTTTGTAATAAGCTGCAAAGCGCTTTGAAAATAAAAAAAGTGATACCCACAAAGCAGGAGAGGATTTGAAAAGATAGATTTGAGAAATAGTGGAGATAAGTCAACTTTCCAACAGAGCTGCTCGTAGGTCGATAAAAAGTCCTGATTGACTGTAAAAGACCTTCAGATTAGTGATGCTGCTTTGTGCTGTTAAGCAATACTTGCATAGAAATGATCATAATGGAGAAAAAAGCCAAAGTTCTGTATCAGAAGTTTGCAAAAGTACTGTTAGAACGTGCAAACATCTTATTAACAAGACTTGTGCAAATTACTTTAAAATCAAATTATTTGGCTTCAATGAATAAAGATAAGTTTTTAAAGCAATAGGTGCAGACTTTAAAAAAGTCGATAATGTCTTCTTGGGTTTCTTTGCTGAATTAGCCATGACTTGCATCTAAAATGGCCTGTGTGTTGATGCAGTGCGGTAAAGCAAAAGAAAGTTGTCAGGTGATGCTCTGGGCTGCAATAAAAATGTTGTGTGGCTTTTTCAGTTCCGGGACATAGCGGGGCAATGACAACCCCAGGAATATGCATGATGAATGTTAGTGTGCCAATAAGAATCCGTCAGGAGCACTGAGTGTTAAGATCAGAAAGTTATATAGTTTTGGATGTTCATAATAAGAAAGAAAACCAACAGCCGCTTTATTGATGACGCACCGAGAGATCACATACAAAGCGTGAATGCAGCGTACATAGCAACAGGTGGAAAAAAATCACGCTGTCTATAAGATAAAAAGGAGACACACCTCAAACTAAAGAGGTGTAATTTAAATCTTTCAGGTTTTTCCTTATTTATTTGTCTTACTCATTTAGTTTCTAACCATCAGAAATTTTGATGCGTACAAGCACTACAAACTTTAGCACATCACAGTATGAAGGCCATCCTGTGAGAAATAAATGACAACATCTGTGAACTTTCTATTTAGAGGTTGCACTCCGGTCTCTGCACAACAAAAGATACTGTTTCATCAAGTGAAACTTTTTTTCTTTATCTTATATTCTCGCTCATCAACAATGTTTCTCCATAGAAAGACAGCATAATGAAAGAACTTGTCAGCTTGAGAATAACAAACCTGAATTGGCTGTCAAGTTTACAATAAAACTATAATTACAGTTTTTACAACACAAAATAGATTGGGTTGGGGAATCAGGCTGCTTTAGATTCACATGTTTAAATTCTGTTATATTTCACCTTTCCAAATAGGGTGATTACTCATAGGCTTTTTCCACTTTTTAAAGTCTAAAATATGTCAGACTGCAGAAGGATCTTTTAATGCACAACAGTCTAGGCCAGTAGCAACCTGAATACAGATATTTATATCTAATATATTTTCATGAAAGTTATCTAAATGCTTATTTTCCTTGAGATTTGCAACAGATAATGAGCAGATTAAGTCTGTTGTTCCGGGAAAATATTTGTCTTCCCAGCATCAATATCATTTCATTCTGAACATTTCTGCTGACATCTCTCATTGTGTTTCCTGCACTGGCTGGATTAGTGACACCTCTTTTTGTGTGTGTTATAAATCAGCTTTATTTCCGGATTCAGTCTCCCGTGTTCACAGGCTGGTTGACAAAGCACCCTAATGTTTGCAACAGTTCACTGATTGCCAAAGCGGCTGACAGCCCTGTGGCAGCAGCACAGCCAGACGAGTCCATCTTGCTGCTCTGCTAGTGGTCAGCGCTCTGCGGGGCTGATTGTCGAGGAACTGCAAAACATTTTTCAGCCTCGATAGCTGCCAACTTACAAATAGCTCCCTGTAGTCCAGAACTGATGCAAGGTCAATTTGGTGGATCAAAAGGGCCAAACAGGAGGAGGCATTGTGCCACTATAAATGTGTGGCTTTTGATCTCGTGCCAGATCTTAAGGACACCTCAGCTGACACGCCCCACATCTGTATTACCTCTATAGGCTGGACCTCATCTAGAATAAAGCATACATGCACTACAAGCTCTGTCACACCTTTCAGATGTTAGGTAAATGCTATATATAAATGTAAATGTGAAATACAAGATCTTAATTTTTAGCTAAAACCCAATTTACGAGGCTCCTTTTTCATCCTTTTGTTTTTGACCATGGAGCTTTTAAAAAGCTCTAAAAATACCTTTTTTGGGCTATTTGTCGATTTTAGATAGTGTGATTTTGAAAGAAGTTTGGAGAGCGTGGGAAGCTGGGAGTCAGGAGTCAAATCTAACGGAGGGCGAAATGTTTTTAGAAGTCCCATTTTTATCTCAGCTGCATAGTCGGAAATTCTTTTCCTCTCACCATATCACACTATATGAGAGTTGGGAGATGCAGGATCAGAGCTGAAATGCTGTGTAATTTTAGCTAACATGTATGCCTGAATGACTGTTAAATTCAGCCTGTTTGGGCCCCGTCCCAACATATTATATTACAGCCTCACTTTCTGTCAAGGGTTGGTGTGGTACTGGAGAAGAAAGGATTTTATGCTCAGAGACAGCTGAACAGAATAGTAAATTTCTATTAAAAAAAACAAGAGTGCTGTGGTGGATGGATGCCCAAAAACAAAAATCCAAAGCACAGAGATGAAGGAAGGAACAGACACGACTTGGCACAGAGGAATAACAACTAACACATGATAAACAAAGAAAACCTGGTCATATCTATACTGAGTAATGACAAATACAATGCAGGTGTGGCAAACAGAAAATGAACCCAGGTGTGAAAGACAAAATTTGAGAAGATCCATGAGTAAAATGATTAATTATTAGCCTACTCAAAAGACAAAGAACAAAACAAAGCCCACAGAGCCTGATATCTTTCTAACACTTCATTATGTCGACATGATCTCATGGCAAAAACATGAAGTACAGATGAAACCAAAAACTTTCCATTCCTGCCATTTACTCAAATTATAATTCTATCTCATGTCACCCAACACTATCTTCAAGATTGAAATTAAGTTGAAGATTTTGTTCATGTGTCTGTTTTTTATGTATTTTGTTCTATGTGGCTCATCCCTCAGTTAGCCAACTTTATTATTGGCTTTGTTGCACTTAGCATAGCAGCGAGCCAGCTAGGAGCCGGTAGAGCAGGAACCATGACAACTCACCCCGCCTGTAACTACTCTGGTCACAAAGAATCCACGCTTCTTACTGATGCATAGGTGTCTTTATTCCATTCACTTAAAACGTACAACAGAAAAATTGTATTAAAATCACAGATAAAAACAGCAAAAATGCAGACTTCCAGCGTTTCCATGGCAACATCTAAAAACTATGCCAAACTGCGCTGATTCCATCAGCTACACTGCCCCCTCCCCCACTTCAACGTGAATGAGAAGAGATCGGGTACTTGTCAAAATGCAAACTTTTGTTTGCAAAACTAAACAAAAGTTTCAGGCAGTCCCAAATCTTCCACCTTGGTAGGATGATTGACAGGAATGCCCGGCCAATCAAAATTTTTGTACTTAAAAATTTGATTGGTTAAACTTTTATTAGAATATTTTCATAATAACTTTTTCTTTTCTTTTTTTCAAACACTGTGGCATTCAACATAGATGGTATTTTTGTTTTATAACCACTTGGGGTTAAGCAAAGGAAAATGTAAAAGTGCAACAAAGGTACAATGGCCTTTAACCCAAAATATGATGTTTTCTCAATCTTTGCAAATTACTTTTCAAGATCTAAACTAAACCATCTACTTTTTCATTTCTATATGTAACCAAGCAGAAAATGAACTCATGAGTAAGCCCCCTTTGAAACCTCTCCAGCTTCCCAAACTTTTTAGTTTTGCCACATAGATGTGATAGGCATTCCTGTCTCCACAATTTTCCTGTCCACATGTGGATTAGCCTACACTATGTAGGAAACCCAGTCCTCATATTTAAGACAATGCTGTGTATCTAAATCTTTGCAGACATACAAAGGCCCTCTTCTTTTTCAATATGACGAGGCCCCTGTGGACAAAGTCACGCTCCATTAAAAAGAAAAGGGTTCTCCCAGTTTGCTGCTGAAGAAATGGACATCCCTGCAGAGCACCGACCTTCACCCCATCAAGCACCTTTAAGATAAATCGGAAGTCAAACTGACTGCGGGGTCTGATTGTGCAACATCAGTGACCAACCTCACTAATGATCTTGTGGCTGGAGGGAAATAAATCCTGACAGGCGGTCTCCAGAAGTCTCGCACGATAGCATCACAAATGAGATGACATTTTGTTACAGCATAACAGTGCTCCTGCTTTTGATAGCAAGTGATCACTGATTTACTGATCAAGTAATCAGATTATGGTGACATATTATAAGTGGGTACATACTGTGTATGTATGGATGACTACATTATTATATATTTGTAATTATACCGATGTAGACTATGAATTTCCCATTAAATTATGGTATAAATCGAGCTGCATTTACATTTGACACAAGAGGTCAACAACAGACCTGCTATTCGCCTACATTTTATAAGTTTTGATTTATCCCAAAGGGACAGGTTTTGAGCTTTTTTTTTGCTGATTTTTGGTCCTTGTTTGAGACTAACTTCAAAGGAAAATTTTTAAAAATGATCATCTATAATGAATTTTTAACAAGTAAGGAAAAAAATGGTTCAAATTTTACCTTCAGTTTAAAATAAAGAAAAACAACCCAATAACACTGAAAGAAAAGAAGCGTTTTTTGTTTGATGTAGACATCTGCAGACAATGAATCGATATGAGTCGGCGGCAAATGTGATGGATTTTGCTGAAGCTAACAAACGGAGATGGAAAACAACTCGCCTATTAATCTACAGGATACAGTCGGGTGAAGAGTTCAAACTTAATTGCTTTACAAATGCATTGGAAACACATGCAATTGACTTCTTTACTTACTTCCAGCAATAAATACTGTAAAATATGACGTCAAATCTAAATTGTTTCACCAACAGCGATTAGGAGTAACATGCTGCATAAGACATCAGGATGGTACCGCAGCAGTTTCTCAGAGCGCAGCAGAAATGTACATTTTTCTCAGCTTCAAAACAACAATATATTATATTTTTGGGGCCATTTGGGGTCAGTGGAAACAAGTTGTGAACACTGCACAGGCACATCAGCTTTTACGTTGTTATATGACTCTATTAGTTCTGTTTTCTTCCTTCATCAACTCCCGAGGGAAATATTTGGCTCTAAAGCTTTAAAATGCTTCACTGTGTTCAACAGCCAGCTGTTAACTGTGTCGGCCTGCTGTCTGCTGCTGATCAGGTATAGAACAATGAGTTCTACATTGTGGGATGGATATTTTAGCGTATTTTACCAAAGTCGTTACAGCAAGAAAGCCCTGCAAATGAAATAATTGTGATGGCTCACTGCTCATTGGACATTCTTTCCCTATTGTCACAGAATATTTATAAAACCCACTTGAAAATGACATATTGTATTGAAATATTGTGTGAAAGCACTGTTTGTAAGCAGGATTAAATTGACAGCAGCAGTACTCACAGTAGTGCGTATGAATCTACAGAAGATCTAAAAATGGCTGTTGAGTTCTGATCTCAATCACTTTGTCTTTTGCATTTTCTTTCAGCCTAAATTTAGTTTACTCCCCACAGTGCGATACTTTTTCCTTTTGTTTCAGATGCAAGGGACAAACTGCCGCGTCTCAGTAAACACGGAGGAAGCTGGCAACATGTCGAGTGAACTGGATTAGGACTTTCAGTCACCATACATGCTTTCCTGTTTTATGTCCATGCACGAACCACAGAAATGATACTGTAGGCACTGTGACATGAAAGTCAGCCGACAGTGAGAAGGGAATTCAAGGATAAGGATCCCTTTTTTTATATATATATTTACTGTCACCTTTAGTGGTCAATTTTATAAGAGAAAAGTGAAGTCCCTTGTAACCCTTACAGACTGCGGGGGCAGGGATCTTATCTGAGGCTGCAGATTTGGCCTGAGGATTTGAGAGTAGACGTCTAAGATGTTGTCATCCCATGTGGTTCAGCTCATGGTTTGTGTGGGTTGATTATCTGATGACACCTTCTAATCCTTCACAAGCATCCCTATACAGTGTTTTGTTCAGTGCTTGACTTTGGGGCTTTATAGAGGATTACACTAAGAAACAGGGTCAGTAGCCCTCCAGCTTTTTTTTTTTATAGTATGAGCTGAAAATGGACTTTTTTTCTTTTCATGTTTTAAGGACATGTTTTTAAAAACAACATACAAAGCTTGTTGTGAGTTGAAATGTCAGAGTATTCGTTCATAATTCCAAAAACCCTTTTAAACACTTTTCTATTGAATTAATTGAACAAATCTAAACTTGTGTTGGCAGAAGCTGCACCCACACAAAGGAAAAAGTTATAAAGGCCTTTACATCTTCATCATCATCATCATCATCATCACTTTATTCATAAAGCGCTTTCACATCAGCAGCAGCTGAACAAAGTGCTGTACATCAAAGGTAATAAAAGCATTAACCAAGACGTTTACAACAGTCACAATATCATAAAATAATAAACTAAGGGAAAAGATCTAATATCTTGTATAAATATAAGATCTTCAATCTATCAAGCTAGTTTATTTCTCATAAAGTTTTTAAGATATACTTGAAAACTGGTCAAAATAATGCTTGATTCTTTTCAATTGATATGAGTCTCGTATCTTTTAGTATTTGACAATGAGCCCGTTTACATGACCTTCAAAATTAGAAAATTGGGAGTTATCAGAAAACTCTAATAATCGGATCTGATGCCGTTCAAATACACATTATTAATAAAACCCTGTTCATACATCTGGTCTTGCAGAACATGGAAGGGCCTATGATCTTAGTACTAACTATGCCAATGTGGGAGCTAATAAACCTGCAAAATAGATGACATGCAGATGATTTATTTCAGTTATACTCCAGCTTCCCATGCTGCACACTCAGAGGTGGAAGTAATTCATTACAAATACTCAGATTACTGTAATTAAGTCGTTTTTGGCGGTACTTTTACTTTTACGAGTAGATTTTCAAGTCTGTACTTTTATTTTTGTAGCCAGTAAGGTGATTTGAAAGCAAACAAGCCGATGAAAACCGGGTCATGAAGACGGAAATGAAAACAAAAATAGGACGTTAATGATTCATCTTTAATTGATTCTGAATGAAGAATTTAACCAGTTAAAAATGTATTCATGGATATTTAATCAATAGTCGTGGCT
>JAPMNP010654568.1:0-12429 GCA_029874935.1 Atherina boyeri | reverse complement strand
GCTGAGCCGAGATTATTCTTCCATGGGTTTGATGATAAATGGCATTCCCTAAATGCTCTTGTGCTGTGACACCAACGTAGATGCAGGACAGATAGAGATAAAGAAGATTCATTTAAAAACTAATTTTCTAGCTGTAATTATTATGTATCTCTATATATTTGCAACAGATAACTTAGGGTCTTGCCCATACCTGATGTAGTGCAACATCCCTGGGGCAATTTGAAATTTATCATCTTACTAAAGCCTTGTGCAATACTGAGTATTTATGAAGAATGTCTTGCACCAGCTAAGCTGAACAAAAGATTCTGCTCAATGCCACGGGCAGAAACAAAAACCTGAAAGGTTTGAAGTTTGTTTTTTTTAAATCTTGGTTTTCTTATTCCTGCGAGGCAATCTGGACATCACAGGTGGAAGAAAACAAAAGCCCTTAGCTCTGTTTTTACTATACAACTTGTTTTTGTCTTTTAAAAAACAAACAAACAAACAAAAAAGGAAACACAATGTCAATATTTTAACTACACCTTTTTTTTTTCCATCAGGTTTTTGCATATGCATACCGTACAATAATTGTGCAAATTTTGAAACATCTTTGCTCCTAAAACTTTCCCTAATAATCATTGTGCTTGTCATTTATTGAAATTTTGCTGCAAAACAGGAATTTACACAGATTAGCGATAACATTATGACCACTGATGTAATGAAAAACATTAAAAAATCATTTGTGTGCTAAATATTACATAGCCTTTAAACATTTTGTCTGTAACGTTTATATTTTGGAAGCAAAAATAAAATAAAATAAAAGCACTGATTTGAGTGACTTTGACAAGGGAAGCCGGTGAACTGGCAATATAATCACGGATGCTTAAGGCATACTGCAACACTTTGAGTGAAGGCTCACTCATATGGTCCGACTCAACAGCATATCTACTGTAGCTCAAAGGTGTTCATAGAAAAGTGTCAGAAAACAGTACATTGCAGTTTGCTGCATATGGGCCTTTGACAGTGCAAATCAGTCTATGCTGACGTGTCTCCCACCAAAAGCACCTACAATGGGCATGTCAATTGGACTACTGAGCAATGGAAGAATGCGGCATTGTCTGATGAATCAGAGTGAGAGACATGACACCAGGATGCAGTGGGATCCCAGGAAGGGCAGTGTGATGTCATGGTCAGTGTTCTGCTGGAGAACTTTGGATCCTGTCAATCATATGGATTTCATTCTGGCACACACCTATTACCTATATGTTTGTTGCATATCAAGTTACCCTGTCACTGAAGAGGTATTTGTTGAGGATAAAAGCCTATTTCAGCTAAAAAAAAGTCTGTCCATGCATTTTATATACCTACTTATTTCAAAGCACGGTAGTAAAGGGACTGGAGCCTATCCCAGCAGCTACTAGACGAGAGGCAGGGCATCGACAGTTCGCCTCTGCACTACACTTCTACAAAAAGCAGGAGATGGATCACATATCCGATCTAAATGATCATGACGGTCATTTTAGACCGGCATCTTTATTTTATTGTTGTTGTTGTGTTTTATTGCTGATATGGACCAATGTGTCTGGAAAAAAGAATGAATAAAATTAATTTGCCAACATCCTGAAATATGCTTAAAGAAATATTTAAAGTGTTACTGCATGCCAGCATTTTTTTTTTTTAATTGACGTTTTGTTTTTACAGCCATTTCAAAGAGAGACTCTTGTTTTTGTTTGGTATGATTGCAGATTTTTACATTGCTTGCATAACTGCTAGAAGTTGCTTCCTTTTAATACGTAAACATAGGTCGTAATTATTGCTTAAATGAACTACACATGTTGTCATTTCCTTATTTTCTTTTATTTCTGTACAGAAGGTTGACAATGTACTAACTCCCCTGTGTTACTTCCTTGGGGATACATATGGTCAAACCCCTTGGGACATCAAGCTGGTACAGAATAATTTTTTTCTTCCGACACACCTCATGCTACCATTATTTCACCAAACCCTATGAAGAAAAATTCCATTCCCTTTTCTTGCGCAACTCCACCTTGCATGCTCATACTGTAAGAAAATCACAACATTCTCTACATCAAGAGTACATTTGAGAATTTGGAAAGTACTCCCCTGCATCTTCACAGTAAATAGAACTATAATTAACATTTAAGTGCTTGGACGGAGTGTAGAAAGGGACTGATTATGTATTTCTCTCACAATTGAAAGCAACTGCTTCACTTTAAGATAAGCCACACTGGTACGAGACAGACTTAAAAGCATAATTGGAGAAAAAGCCAAAGCTTGTTGATGTAGGCATGCTGCTGAAATCGAATGCATCTCATGTTGAGCAAAAAGAGGAAACACAGCATTTTTATCCTTCTGTTTCACATTAGATTGTAACTAAAACAGTGTTAAGCATTTATTTAAAACCCGAGAACACACGGCCATAACGTGAAAGAGCAAAAAAAGATTAAGCACACCAGTGTCAAACATTTACAAAAATGTGCTGGTTTTAATCAACACTGCCCTCTACTATCTTGTCAAGAATTACCAAATGCAATTATGCAACCCACAACAATAACTTCCTCAGCTAAAAAAGTGTAAAAACAAAAACAAGTTTTTGCCTTGCAACATTACGAGACTTGGTTTCCTTGACTTGTTTGGAAAAAAAAGGTTTGAATTTAACTTTTCCATTTTTGTAAGGCTAAAACTATATATTAAATCCTTTTTCTTAATGCTTAGTCTACCATGACTCACTAATATAACAACATTTGGAGAAAAGAAATGGTGCAATTTGATTGTAAAGCAATTCTATAAAGGCAGTGCATCAAACCAAAACATCAAAACGAGCCTTCTCCTCTTTCATTCTGCTAATATGCACACNATCTTGTACATGCTACACCCCTGAAGGATATAATCTTTGATACATGAGAGAAAAAAGAAAAAGAAAAAAGAAATAAAACCAAAGCAAAATAAACATCCACAGAAGCGTCTTTGTTCGCAGTTGGGGCCTTAGGACCTCCTGACAGAATGCCTGAGGACCTGTGAGCACAGATGCACACTCTGGGCATTTTCTTATGCTCTCCTTTCTTTCTACAGTGATGAAAGTAGGAGGAAAAAATGGAATGAGGGGTGAATGCAATTTGGCATGAATCAGTCATAGAAAGAATACCACGGAGAGAGCATGTTAACTTATTGTACATGAAGAATGAAAGAGTTTGAAGTTACCATAGTATTGTTAAAGAAAATAAAATAAATCAACTTGAATAAACTTTTGCAACCAGATTTTCTATGTATGATCTGAAATGTCATCATCACTTCATCATACACTATAAGGTGAGAAAACAAGTAAAGTTAAATGAGAGCAAATATTGAGGAGCGCTGATCCAGTATTGTCTATATTGTGCAGCTCACACTGCAGCTTGACTGTTTCAGTTTTGAAAAACCTTTCACTTTCTTTCTACAGTAATGAAACGGTGTTCCACAGTTCCACACTCTCTGCTGAGATTCATTTAACAGAAAAACATTCTGTCAAGATCATTTACATTTAGCAGGTATTTTATAGAAATGAGCCTTTTATGACTCATGGCAATTCAGAAAAGGCCCACAGTTTTAAATTGTCACCTCCATGTTTAATAAATGGCACATGGTACTTTTGAAGGAATAAAAATATTTATTTTCTTCTTAAAGTTAGTGAAGTAAGTCTCTCTCCTTCGTGTAACCTCCATGAAAAAATGGGCTCCTAAAAAGAAATGAGGAAAAAAAAAAAAAAAAACAGAAACAGAAACATCCCTTTTCTGTTGAAGTAATTTTGTTGGTCGATGATTCCTTGGAAGGCAACAATGACTGTAGATTTTATTTTTTTCTTTCATTTCTACACAATCTGTCTGGCTATGAAGTAAAGTCTGTACAGATGGTTTTGTTTCCTTTCATGTCTGATCAGCAGCAACATCCTTGTACTTGGATTCCAAGAAATCTCCCTTTTGTGCCATGGTATACTTCCACTAATGTGTCATGGGGATCAGAGTTTGACTGATCCTTGATCTTAAAAAAAAGAAAAAGGAAAAAAAGGAATGTGCCCCCATGCACATGTGGCACCTCTTCTATTGGAAACACCGGAACAGTTCACCTTCACAATCAATACTTTCCTTGATATTCATACACATTTGCCCCTCACAGTTATTTTACAGCATTAAATCAATCAATAAATACCTTTTCTCCTTTCCTTTCACTTTTGAAACATCCAATCATGGTTTACTTCATTTTCATGTAGAAATGTAGAAATTTGTATATGGTTCAGAAACTTTCAATCACCACTGTAAATGTATAAAAAGGCCCTACACACTGAGAATCATCCCATTACACAACTTAACGCTGTGCATCCTACGCAGCAGACTGGAAAATTAGAGTGCTCTATATTGAGCACCTCAACCCTAAAGTGGTAAATCGGATGCTGCCACATGCTGCTGGGTTTTCTCCACATATCACAGTGCGTGTCATTGAAAGTGAAGGCAGGCCACTGGCAAGAAACGAAGAATTACAGCACTTTGCCTTTAATAGACTCTGCTGGTGACTATGCTAACAGCTACACCTCTGAGCTGCCTGAACACTGAGGCAGCAGCTATGACAGCCATGCAATGTCACCACTGGGACAAACAAAGCCAGAAAGACAGTTAAAGTCAGTTAAGGAGGCAATAGTGGCATGAAGCACACAATACTGGGGAAAGTATTATACCTAGGCAAGGCAGTAATGTGGTACTATAAAGAAAAACAGGCTGCTCTTTGAGCTGTAATAGTCCTAGCGGGGGTAGAAGATGTTCTTTTGAGGTGAATGGTTTTCTGTTGTTACAAATAGGCTCACCTGCCTGATATATCATGCATTTTTGTTGTTGACTTAGATACTAATGTTTGTTGCCTTGGAGTGAATGATATATCCTCTGAAATGATGTGAAACAGTATGCAGCAGGTTTGTAGGTAGGGGAGACCAGCGATGCTTGTAGCAGAGTTGAAACACGACCATTTCCACCACTAAGGGATGAGCCAGGAGTTATGTTATTGTTTCTGTCTTCACCCATTTCCTTCTCAATCTCACATGGTTGTTGTCAGGGCTGCCAACAGGTATATGCAGATTTTAATGAGAAAAAAAATATATTTTAAGTCACAAAGAGGGGAAAAAAATAGAAAAAGAGGTGAGCCCGCAGAAAATCTTAGAAATGTTGAAAGCCGCTGCAGATACTGAGACCTTAGATGACAAAAAGAAAACAGAAAACATTTGAGTTATTTGGCAAGTCAAAACCAGAGGAAGTGTGGACAAAATGTCCCCCATGTTCTGGATCAATGTGTTATTACAATATTTTTTTATATTTTTACCATATTCCATGGTGTGGCATTTGCTTTTGCTTGTTTTTTGACTAACTGTTACAACTCTCCCTAACACTAAGTGTTACAACCCACTCTGGTAGTGGGGTAGGTTGTAACAAAGGACACGTTTCACATTACCACACGAGATCTGTGATATTCTGGTTTTGAAATGGTGCTCTTTATAGCAAAACAATGTGGACCTCTTATATTAAAGTTTGACAACTGTCGCTCTAAAATTCAGTGAGTTACAGTTGCTGAAGCAAAAAGTGTTCCAAATATCCCCTGTCTCCCCTATATTTTCTATGGTTTATTAGAATCTTACAACACTGTCTATTGTGAAATGCACCATTTTCAGATCGACAACAGCATATGTTTAATCTTGTTGATTCAAAAAGTGTTTGAGTCTTTAGACAATGAACACTTTATTCGCACTACGATGGATACTATTTTGACGGAACTAACACTGATCTTATTTTTTCATCTCTTGCGTATTAATAGTGATAATAATCCCATTCAGGAATGCTGGAGCCCTTCCCACCTGCCACTAGGGGAGAGATGGGATTCATCTCGGATGGGTTTCTGGTCTATCGCAGAGACAAAAAATACAATCAACCATATATGGAGTTCATTTTCATCTACCGTGTTATCTACCATGCATGTTTTTGGAGTGTGGGAGGAAGATGGAGTATCTGGAGAGAACCTACTAATGCACCGGGATAAGATGCAAACTTCACATGGAGATTTGAACTGGATACCTTGTTGTGAGGTGACTGTGCCTCAGAATCGATACTCGAACCACAAATTTGAAATTCATTAACAACAGATTCTGTTGCTGCTTTTGTTGAAGAACACCATTTCTGCCTGATAACGGTAGTAGATTGTTAGGTAGACTGTGTTAGAGCATGTAGATGTGTGTCTATATAAGGCATCCGGCATGGATGTCAAGCTGTACACTTTGTGTTCTACTCATTTTCCCTGACCACTAGCTTAATCTGTTGCCTTTTAATTATTTATCTGATTGAGTTTTGAGACAACTGTAAGAGTTTTGCTGTGTATCAGTGGGTTGCTGTGAAATCACAAACCTGCAGCCCTGTCCATGGTGCTGAAATTGCACACCTCATTGTGATCTATTTTAGTATTCTCTTTGGATCTGTCCTGTTGACTATCATGTTGCTCCCTTCTGTGAGTCGTAATGAATAAACCGGTAAACGGGAATTCTTTCTGCTAATTTGGCACAAATAAACAGCATGAAGGGTGCAATGAACTGAAAATCATGAGATAAATGGGAAGAGTGGAATGAGCACAAAATCTCACAGTTACCAGTTTCCTTGACCAACTCAGAGTAAAATAACAAAAAAAAGGTATCGGAGGCACGTCTATCTTTTCATATCAGCTTTGCAATCGAAAGAAAAAGACACGTAAAATACAACAAAACAAAAAAAAAGGGAAAAAAGAAAGAGACTGAGCCAGGAAAAAGTTGATGACAATGGACAATATGCTGCTCTTTCGGCTTAATAAAAAGTTAAAGAGGAGAGTGAATTATACATGACTATATGGAAAGACATCAGCTTGCACATCTATAAAATTGTCAGCCTTGTATTAACGATTCCCTTTGTTGAACTCTGTCCCAACAGACACCACCCTACACTGCAGTCATCTTTGCACATTTTGCAGCACATCTTCAAACACACTCCTGCAAGAGGTTGTCGTTCTCCTTCATCTATCATTCTCCAAATAAGCTCTACAAAAAGGATACAGTGAAGAAATAGACGATGGGAGCTCTCTTTGGTTTGCGTTCCTTCACTGACATCAATTGTATGAAGTCAAATATTTATATTGCTGCTTTGGAGACTAAAGAGCAGTATCATATCTGAGTGAACTATATATTCCAAGAGAACATACCATCACATCGTTCAGCAGGTTATTAATATTTATTTTGCATATATGACATCTCGCTCCATGACCTTTAAAAGTCTGCTCATGCAATATGAAAAAAAAGAAAGAAAAATCAAACATGTGCCACTTTCTTTTTTATGACTTCCTCTGCTGATTCCATTACACGGCTTCGCACTTTTCAAGTTGTTATTTACATGCAGTCACCCTGCTGTACAACATGAAATGTGCTGTGAGCTCAATGAGGGCACACAGAGGGGACAAGACAACGCTGGGCAGGCTCCGAGACCCAAGGGATGATGTATGTGTGAAAACGGCAGCCTGGCCTGGGAGGCTGACATCGCCACAGAGGTAATTAGATACTTAGATGTCATGTTCAACAAGCTCCCTCTCGCTCTCTTTCTGCTTTTTCCAGCTCCTAACTCCCTACTTCTCTGGTTCTATGTCAACCCCCTTCATCACTCTCAGATGGCTAATTTGGCACATTTGGACAGTAGAATAAAAAAAAAGAAAAAGAAGAAGTAGTAGGGAAGTGGTGCTTTACTAATCTGCTGTGTTCGGTGAAAATTATTGTCAGTATTAAGAAGAAAATGTATGGAAATCATGCTGAATCTCTGACTCAAAATGGAACCATAATTGTAACCTCTTCAACTCAACCCCTGAAGACCTAAAACTCAAATCTAATTGCATTGACAAGTGTTGTAAAAACCCAAAGCATGTCATTATAAATTCTACTCTACATCAAATTCTTGTCAAACATGTCAGCCCGAATTACAAGCGAATTTATGTTTTTGCAGCTAATAATGGACAGTGATTAATTATGTTTTTCATGCATGTACTCAAACATTCTTTCCCAAATCTCTAATAAATAATTAGTATTAAAAAAAATATTTTCCACTGTTGGAGCACTGGGAGAATTTTTGTCTTTGTGCGCTCTTAGGCCATCTTTCTAAATGTGCAGTCACATAGGATGGCATGAAATTGGCAGATTATACTGTCCAAACTGTATCTGCAACATTCATATGAGAAGCTTTTTTGAAAATGGGCAACACAGGTCAGCAGCTTCTCCCGGTTTCTGGATGGGTTTTGGGAGATGAGTCTTTGTTGATGCTTTGAAGATGGCTCATAATTGAAGCGAGGAACATCAAGGCTATTGTCAATCTGTACTGGAAAATGATGGTCTTTTTACATCAATTTATGAAGAAAACTTCTCCAGCTAGTTTCCTCAGCCATGAAACTAGTTTTAAAACTGTCATAACATTTCAAGTAAAATGTAGTTTTCTAAATACCGTCACCAACAAGATCAATTATACTGGAAGAATGGCATGTTTATTTCAAAGTAATTGAAAATTAAGTTGAATGATAGTTATGTGCTATGTATGGGCGCCATAATAACTTAATAATGCGCTGCAGTTTAAAACAACCGGTTTCACCCCTATCATTCGGAAAACTGTATTGAGTGGAAATGAAGAGAACTGAAGGCAAGTTAATAAGAGGTGTGCTGTAAAAAAACAATATAAATATTGAATTATATTCAAAAGTATATCTTCTCTAGTGTAGTATTTCAAAAGGGTGGGGAAAAAATCGATTCACATAAGAATCGCAATTCTTTGTATAACAATTTTCTAAATCATTTTTTTTCATGGAAAAAGATTTTTTTTTTTTTTAATACATGCAGTCCAAGCTTTGAAAAAAAGTTTAAGTTTTCTTGAACATGAAGTGTATTAAAGTATGTGGCAGTTTACTTCAGAAAGTCTATACTTTTTATTCATTCTGCTAGAAAGGTTTAAGATGTGGGAAGTATAACATTCAGAAAAGTTTATATCTTTTCGATACTGTATTTTTCTACTTTTTATATGCAGGATTTTGAAAAGTTCTAAGTTCAATTGCTGAATCAATTATATTGCTGCTGAATGAATCTTAAAAACTGAGATGTGCATTTTTTTAGGAAATATCGATACTTATATAGTTTGTAGACCTCATCATCATTCATCTATTTCGCATGGCTGGGTGTTAGAAAAGCAAATACAAAAATGGCAATATTGAAAAATCACAATTAAAATCTGATTGGTACCTAAAGAAAAATAATAAAATAATCAAATAGGGAGAAAAGCATATTGTCCCAGCCCTACTGGAATTGGCATCTTATTTTTGCAAGGAGCATCAATCTTGATTCGAGTATCAATTCTGAATCGAGAATCGTCACCCCAAGAATCGGAATTGAATGGTGAGTTGTTGTAAGATTCACATCCCTAGTATTGCATGACAATAAAAGTGAAATACTGTTTGTTTTTGTTACTGTAGAGCCGAGGTCGGCAATAGGCGGCCCATAGGCCAAAATTGGTCAGTCGCCAATAATACC
The DNA here is from genome assembly GCA_029874935.1 of Atherina boyeri. Lineage (NCBI taxonomy): Eukaryota > Metazoa > Chordata > Actinopteri > Atheriniformes > Atherinidae > Atherina > Atherina boyeri. The sequence continues at coordinate 2,840 of JAPMNP010654568.1, read as the reverse complement.
TCACCTGCCATATTATGGATGCCATTTTTAAAATGTTGACTGTTTTTTGTGTGAACGAGAGTTATATCTCAATGTGCAGAGAAATGGTGCTGTTCACCGCGCTGTGTTCTGTTAAGAGAACAGCCTGACACCTTTAAGGTTGAGAGGGAAATAGAGAGAGAGAAACACAACAGTCAGCTGGACACAGCGTATTTGTGAGTCAGAGTGAGGGACGGGACAGAGAGTTAGCCGTGAGGCACTGTTTGTTAAAGGTGTTATAGAAGTTGTTCATGGTAATTCAGAAGGCAGAGACTGTTAGCAAGCTTTTGAATAAAGTGCATGCAAAAGACCAGACTTGATTCACAGCTCCCTTCATGGCCACGCCTTTAAGACACACCAGATGCAGTGGCATAACACCAAATAATTCCCTTACACAGCACTTGAAAATGTAATAATCTGACAAGAAAATTTTGAGAGTAAAAGTTACCTGTTGAGCAGACATTTTTTTGCAACCCATGCGTTGGGCGGAATTCCTTTCAGGCGCTTTAGCCCTCGCCAACGCTGAAATGATTCACCAAGAACAACTCTGTTTTTTTCCCCTTTTTTCTGCCATCGTTTTCCTCTTCACAGCACCCTCGAAAGGACTCCTCCTTTTGTGATCACCTTTAGACTTGTAGTCAAGACCGCCTAAACCGAGACCAAGACACTACCAAGACCAGAGGTTAAAATTGGTCTTGAGACCGGTCTCGAGACCAAGACCGGTCTCAAGACATACATCACTAATCACCTTCACTGATGTTTTGCTCAACTATAGTCTGAACATTGCTAACTGCTAACAGAATGATTTTTAGCTTCCTACTGTGCTTCCGACACGTAGTAAGAGTGATTGACGGGCCAATAGACAAATTTAACACATGATGAGAGCAGAAATGATTGGCTGATGTTTTTTAAGTCCCATTATTTTCAGCACTGATGTGTAATAATATGTATATCTTTAAAGTTTTAAATCAATCATATGTTGTGGGGCACTGAACTCAATTTAATTGAATATTGCAAAAAATTAAACATTTTCTATAACACCTTTATGCGGTGAATGATATGCTAAAATATTTACCAATAAATGCTACACAGCTCTTCTACTTACAGCAAAGTCCTGCGTCTGCTTCACCACGGCTGGGTAAATCAAAAGGAGTTAACGGTGAACTTAGCTACAAACTCACCCGAGAGTAATCACCTCGCCACAGCCTCCCCAGCTTGGTTTGGAAGCGGAAGCAGGAAAGTGTAACAGCTGTGTCTGAGTTTTCACTGATAGCGGAGGCAAACTGTTTTTCTATCACAAAAACATCAATTTCACACAGATTATAGCTGTGAACTGAATAAATACGAAAAAATAATGCGGGATCTGCATGACTTCAGACACACACTGACTTGCGGCAGGAACTTAACTGGCACATGTACTGTACACCCAGAGAAAAAGTTAGAAACAAGAAATCTTCTGTGTGCCACTGCAACAGATTTTTAAATAAATAACTGTATCAAATTTGTTATTGAACAAGATATGATAGTATAGATCAGAAAAAGTTTTATTTGGAAGGAAAAAAACATACTGTAGGTTGCCTCATGAAAATATAAGTTCGGCATGCCTTTTGTCAGAAAGAATTTGGCCACAGACCAAACTTAGTTGCTGACCCCTGCTGTAGACCAAGCAGTTTATATCCAAAGAAGCCTTAGGTCCTTTTTTTATCTCTCACCATGATGCACAACTATGTTGCTGCTGTAGCACAGACGTTAAAAATCAAACAGCAGCTTTCTGAGTTTTTTACAGCCATTATGACTTGCAAGGTGAAGCATGAGGATGACTCACATCTGACACATTGGACTTTGAGTGTAAAGTAGTGGACTGGTGTTAGAGAAAAGTAAAAACAAAATGCAACTTGTATCTTTAGTACCCAGTCAAAGTTACCAGATATTTTTAATTTGCCAAACCGTTCGGAAATTGTGCATCCTTCAGAGATAATTCACTAATATGCCCAGCTCCTAATTTTAGACGCTGCACCAGACATTCAGCTGGTTGAATATAGTTGCCATCTCCTTGCTACAGTATCATCAATAAGGATCTTAATTTGAAAATAATACTTTTGCATCACTGCATGGATATTTCATTCATTATGACTAATCAATTAACTTGTCAGATCTGACTTGTCAAAATTTAAAAAAAATGAGGTTCCACTTCACTGTAGTGAATTTGAGTGCACACAAATGATCAGCCTCCTTCTCTTGTGTCGTTCTTTGCACAGACCGTGAGTCATTTTCCCAGCCTCAGGGAAGGGTGTAATTGAAGCCTGGTAAAAGATAATGTAATTTGGAATAGATCATAAATAATGAATAGCTAGGACCCAACTAAAGTATATGGGGGGAAATATTATCTGGTGTTTTAACTGTAGGCTGGGTAAGTGATAAAGTGGATCTATCTCCTGTTAATACTGCTGTCTAGCCTGTAGGCAACAAGCATTAAAACAAACTGAGGAGTAAATGTTATAAAACCCTTCGAGCCAAAAAAAGACTAAAACATGCAAACCTTTCTTTTGCTTCGGTTAAAGCATGATGTCACATCAAAGAGTTTAATGTCGCTGGCGGGAAAACTATCATGGCTGAAGAGATAAAACACCCATTTTTTTTCTCTCTCCCTCTTTTGAGCTCTTGACCTAAGTGACCAGATGCAACCACCCCATAAAACGAAAGAAACATCTGACAGTTCAGACTTCCAGACTCCATCTGATGCAACCTGCTATTCACCATCTATCACATGTCAATCCTCAGCAGAGTCTCATACATCAAAATCACATAGTAGTCCGTTAACC
>JAPMNP010654542.1:0-13948 GCA_029874935.1 Atherina boyeri | reverse complement strand
TCTTCTCTTCTCTTCTCTTCTCTTCTCTTCTCTTCTCTTCTCTTCTCTTCTCTTCTCTTCTCTTCTCTTCTCTTCTCGATGTGTGTTTCTGCGAATGACACAAACATACAAATCAAGACTCACAGCAGCAGAAACCGTACTTGATGTGCAATACTGTATAAATGAAACGTGTCTGGTGCTGGAGTGTGTCCCAAGTGTGTTTGCGAGAGGAGATGGTGGTGGAGAAACAAAGACCTCTTGGGATCTCTGCTAACCAGACAATGAGACAAAGAGATGAGGAGATGAGATAAAGAGACCGAAACAATGAAGAGAAAGAAAGAGGAAGATAGTGAGAGTCAGAAACAATTTATTTAGTCTATCTGCTTGACTGGCTAGTGTGCTCTGCTTAACCCCCCCGGTCCAAAAAACACACATCATCACTGACCTGGCATATTTCATATTTCACAGCAGGAAACTGACCTCTTTTGTTTTTTTGGGAGAAAGTTTCTAAGAGCTGATGCTTCTAGATCTCAAGCCTTACAATTTTATTGTTATTCAGAGAAACGGTATGATTTTAGAATAATCTCACACTGCTTGTTCTGTCCTATATTTTTTACATGGTAGTTCATCAGAAAGCACACTTATAATTCCAGTTGAATCTGGAAATATTTAGCCAGCAGCAGTTTTTAGAATTTTGGCTCTGTTTGACAAACACTTTTTTCTTAGTAGATTTTGCATGAATAAATTGAAATCCAGTCAAGCGGCAGATTTTCAGTTCAAAGGTCTGAACAGAAATATTCTTTGAAAAGCACAGTTTCAATATAATGGTTAATGCGGTTGCATTTCACCCACAGAAAAGCTTTTCCATAAACCATTAGGTCTACTGAGGGGTCCTCTCCTAAAAACAACCGTGTTAGAGAGGCACTACTTACTTTGAACCTTTGGGGAGGGGCTCACACTGCTGAACATGCCTGTTTGATCAAGTATTCCCATTGTTTGATTTCTTTATATCATTGCCTTTCCTTCTCATTTATCCTATGTTTAATATCCACCAAAATGTGTAAAATCTGTTTAAATTTTTACTGCAGGAACTTATTCTTTCAAAATCTTATTTCATCATCTCTGGCTTCAGACTCAGCTCTGTGGGAAGAAGTTTCTGAAGCAAACATAAAAATCCCCACATCCTATAAAAATGTGTAACATTTAGTTTAAGTGTGTGTAGTTAAAGCTCAATTCCTGGTTGATTAATGCAGCAGCTCCAACACACCAATGAGGACAGACATTAGGGGTGGGAAAAAAATCGATTTAAATAAGAATCGCAACTTTTGAATAGATTTTTTTTAAAATAAAAAAAAAATAAAAATTTGAATTTCTTTTTTTTTCTTTTAAACATGCATTCCAGGCTTTGTATTATGCAGAAGCCCTTTATTTTTGTTCAAAAATATTTTATAGCTAGCTACTTAATTGAGGACCACACAATGTGTTTGATAAAGGCACTTCCCTAAGACTTTAACTTAATAAATGTGAAAAAGACACTTGAATGTCTTCACTTGTCATTCTGTATGAGAGTAGATCATGATCAGAAACCCAATAAGAAATCTTTATGAATAAAATCGAATTGTTTTTAATCGAAAATCTTTTTGAATCGAAAATAGATTTTGAATCGAATCGTGGCCCCAAGAATCGGAATTGAATTGAATTGAATCGAATAGAATCGAATCGTGAGATGGTAAAAGATTCCCACCCCTAACATACATATCAACTGACTTAATTTGCCTAATCTACCCTGTACCCTAGACCTCGGTGCAAATGCCACAGACACAGAGATGAGAATAATCTTTTAGGTTCTTCAAAGAGAGCTCGGGCTGTTAAGTTAGGGATGCTTTTTCACATTGCACTAAAAAAGCCAGATGTTGACAAGTATTTGCAACTTCTGTTTTTAAATTCACATTTTAGATGTTAGGAGCAGTATCGGTGTGCCCTTAACTCTCGGTAAGAAATGAAAAAGGGATATAATATATCAACAAATAGTGAGACAGTGAAGAGTATGAACCGTGAATATTATGCCTTTTTAAAAAGTGTGTGTGTGCAGTTGTGTTGACTGTATTGTCATCAGCTTACGTGTGTGTGTTTGTGAGCATGTTACATCCCAGATAGTATCATTGCTGTAATGAAGATCACCCACACTCATCTACATCCCTCTAATCATCTATTTCGTTTTCTTGCAACTCAAAGCCCCAGCCAAGAATTTCTCTTCCGTTCTGTCTTTGTCTTGCTCACTCTTCCTCTCTTTTATGATTATAATTGAAATGATCTCTCTGCTTCTCGCCGCCTCATCTCTTCTCCTCTCCATCTGTCATACTCGTACCCATTGTCATGTATTCATAGACTTGTGAATTGTTCCGCCGTCCTCTATTCTGTCTCTCTTGCACCTCAGTTCGTTTGTATTTCTTCATCTGCAGTCATCATTCATGGTCGTTCAGGTGCTTTTTATTTGATCATTTCATCCCACTGAATCTCTTGTCTGTCATCATTTGGTGGTTTGTTATAGCCAGAAGGGGAGAGTTGAAGGGCAGCAACAGTTTTTAATCGCATGCTCAGCTTTCTGTGATGGTTTTCCAGAGGGAATCAAACCGACAACTCTTTCAATGATCCTATTTCACTGACTGGGCTTACAAACCAGTTGCACTCCGATTGCAGAAGCTGCTCATTCGTCTCTTTTTAATGAACACTGGCAACGTGATTGTCATTCTAACAAGTCTTTAATTTATCTGAAGATGTAGTAACTCAGTGTTTTCGAAAGAAGATGCCAGTATCTGTTATTTTTTCACACTATAGCAACTAAAAGTGATGTATTTTGTACATTTTGAGGCTCTATGATTTTGGGTGAAAAGCTTTCTGTTCTTCTAATGGGGATATTTTCTGGGCTTGTTATACCTGTGTTAATGGTAGGTAAATTATAGATCATGCATCAAATTTTCCTCTTGATTTGCCTCTTGTACAAGCAAAAACCAAGTTGAAAGGTGCTGTACATTTAGTCTTTCCGATCTTGATGGGAAATTTAGAGATTTTACCTTTTGCAAGAGAATAAATCTGAGTTCCTGTTCCATTGGTTCCGGTAGTATGCATCTGGCTTCAATCCTGTTAAAACATGTTTACCCGTAGCCTTTCCAGAGCCGAGCCAATCATAGTTGTTGGGCCGGTTTGGTACATTGACTGTACAGAGGAACACCACTTTGTAAACAATAGTGTATAAGCTGCCAGTGTATGGAACGGTCTTTTGACTCTGCTATATTGTTAGTAAATCAGAACATATCTCTTCTCTAAAAGAGATATCAAGTGTTTTGTAGTCTCTGGTTGCAGATCTGTCCACCTGCAGCTGGATTTTCCATGCATCAAAAGCAATATGAAACCTTAAAGGGAAAATCTCAAAATCTTTATATGCTCTCTTCAATTGTTATTGTGTTCTTTTTCGGTCAAAGCTTTGCTATATTTCTCGGTTACATCTTCATGACTCTGCTACATTTTAGTCTTTATTTGTCGTCTTTAAAATTTCTGCCACATGTCCATTGGTGATACAAATTTAAATGACATTTTGACTTGTTGCCTCACTTTTGGAATACCTACCAAGGAACATGACTAATTTCCTGTGTATATGTTAAGTAGTTTTTGATAAGAAACTAACAAGCCAGCTACTTGACTTGGCAGGTGGGATCATATTTAATCTTTTATCATCACTTTATGATGCCACTAATGATAAAGGTGTGTCAGAGAAAAAATAATCTGTGTTCTCTCTGTGGCTTACGTCGGATCTGTTAGCGATATCACAATATGAGATCTTTTTTTTCTTTTGGTCACCATTTACAACACCTTTGATGTTGTGTGATAAAGTGTTGTAAACTCATGAAAAAAAAAAAAAACGTCTTCAGGATATGAGCAGTTTCATATGAAATATAAAGGTTTTTCTTGTGGCTCAGAGTAATAACATATTAAGTTATGGAGGAATTACCAAATTATTTAATTTTTTTATAATCACAGTTAAGTCAGTTATTAATGGACTGTTACTTGCAGCAAGTGCTTTTATGGAAGATATTTTAAAGTGAATATGAATTTATAACATTTTTCAGCATATATTTGATCTTACAATATCTCCATATTTTGACTTGTTTTCAGCTTATTTTTAGTTGAATTGATGTCTAAGTTCTACCTGACAGTCATTTTAGAGCTAAAGCTGCATGAACACGGGTCTAGTAGTTTATTGTCATTCCTTCATTCTGTTTGGGGTTTATAAACCACATTATTATTAGCAGTGAAACATTACATTCAAATATGTTCATAAACTGATGTTTTAAAGTAGGAAACAAGAGTGTCAAACCCATTTGACTCATTTTTATTTAGCAGCAGGGTGGATGAGAGTAGAGCGGATTCATTCAGTGACATGGTCAGCTTAGCAGGCATTTGACAGATTGGCACCTTTTACATTTACTTCTTCTCAAAGGCTGGACATTTACTTAAACAGCAGCATGATGGGTGATAACTGGGCAACAAGTTTCACACATCCTTCTTTAAAGGGTAACTCGAGTGGTCAGTTTGACAGACAGACAGACAGTCTCCAAAGAAATGCCCTAATGATCCATAAAGATTAAAGGCTTCTTTCCTAAAAGTGTAAGTAGACGTAGGGTTGATACACCTGGGTAAAGGCTGATGAAAGTAATCCTGAAGAAACATTTTGCTGTTTAATGCAAGGATTTGTACTGAGAATCGAATTTGACTTATGAGGAATGAGCAGATAAATGTTTTATTCCTGATGTCATGATTAGTGTTTGAATGATTATTAAACCATGCAGACCAGTTTATCATATAAGTACAAGTTAATAGCTGTCTTTAAATTCTGTAAAAGCCCTGTCACAGTGATAAATGCACAAACTTGTTAAAGCACTAATGTGGGTATTAGCCAAGGTGATGTCAAACAGAAACAGAGTAATGGTTCTGAAAGGATAAAACTGGTCTTTCTCATCTCAGTCATGTTTGTTTAATATGTTTACTCTGTGTGTCACCGTGTATGAGTCGGCTATGATGGTTTGCGTTTTGTTTCAACAGCAATCACCTGACACTATCCCTGGACCAAGCACCGGACCTACAGTACATAAGGTAAGAAGATGCGCACACACATGCATACCTTTGAGTCAACCCTTTAGTTTTACTGCAAAACAAAAAAAAGGTAAAAGATAAATGTTTGTTTATCCTCAATACAGATGACATCAGTGGGGATATTACCTTGGGCCTTTTCCAAGCTAGTTTCACCACCTACACACATACACATGCACACACAGGCTTATTTTGTCATGCATCACTATAATGTGGTTTGGGAAATATTTTAGTACTGCACTCTGCAAAAAGCCTCAGGGCTTAAATATCTCATATAACTTGTTTTCTTTCAGCACTAAAAACTTGAGCTAAAGAAATAAAACCTAAAAATAAAGAAATCAATATCTGGGAGCTGCTTATTTTACAACCATGTGTATTTGTCTTGTGCCAAATAATTCAGAAACGTGTTCATGAGCAGCCATACAGTGGTATACTTGGAAATAGGAGCACTAAATTTAATCTTTAATCAGGTGTGAAGATTTAAACTAGCTTTTGTTCTTTTTTTTATTATAGTAAATTTGTCAGGAAAATATCTACTCTAAACATTTTACCACATTTATTTTGATTAATAGTTGGTAAAACCATGCAGGTTATTTGGTATGATGGCTTGCAGAGGTGAAATCAAGTTCAAGGGCTGGTTTTGAAAGTTGGACCAAACTCTGTTTCGTTTATTTGAGCGGCACTTATGACATAATTTTACTGCTTCCCTGTCGCTTTGCCATATGACACCACCACGTTTCCACAGAAGCTCAGAGTGGAAACAACAAACACTGATATTCAAATAGGCTTTTTGCATTTTTTTCATTCCCTAGTTTTGCCTAAACTTTTTGAAAAAGTAAGGTGGAGATTATTCAGCTGATTGCAGCATGGCACTTTTATCATTGATGTTACTACTTACCTGCGCAACATATACACAATATACAGTATGTCTACTAATATTTAGTGTTTCCAGACGAGGTCTTGCTGTTAGCACATCAACAAACATGTACTGTACAGCGGAATACTAAACTTTTGAATGATGTATTCATTTAGAAATATTACAAATACAAATTTGTACAAACTGCTCTTCTTTACTGTTTCATCTGTCTAGTTGTGATTTACAGTATTCTAATGTCCAAATGACAAATCAGGGGAGTATCAGCAATGGTTCATAGCTAAACTTGGGATTGGAAGTCAAGTTTGTGAACTAATTTAGTTTCTTAATGACTTATGTTTTCTATATTTAAGCACGAAATTTCAAATCTAGCAAAAATAGTAAATGAAACTTTGTCAGTTTAATACATAATGGTAAATGGTAAATGCATTTTGTAGAAGAAGAGATTTTCTTGAGGCCATATATGAATACGATTAGTGGCGATGTTCAAGGGTTGTTGCACTGAAAACTGCAAAGTTCTAATGACTGATAACCAACTATTACCTTTGCATTCATTGATTAATTTTCCTCACAACCAAGGTCCATTTTATATTAGAGGAATAAAGCAAAATAATGAGTACTACCTCATCACAAAAAGAAACAGAGTGGTACCGTTTCTTGAATATTAAATTTTAGTCTTAGAAACTGTTTCAATACTTTTGCTATTACTATTGCACATTTTTGAGGAAACTCAATACATTCTTTTAAAATAAGAAATAGTTATGTTGCACAGAAAACGTAAAAGAAAAATCACAAGTTATATTTTCATGTAAATGCATGAAATTGGTTTGCTAATATGTGCTCAACCAACTGACTTATACTTCATGAAATCCTGCATACAGCCACCACAGAGCCGTATTACAGAAGATAAGAGCAAGTTGTGGCTTGGTTTGATATAAACTATTTGACGTGATATATTGTGTGTGTGTGTGTGTGTGTGTGTGTAGCTTCATCGGTGATGCTTGCAGAAGACTCTGCTCTGTGGCACGTACAGTAAAAAACACAGCGAACAATAAGCGACCATGAAACAATCTAATTGAAGTACAGTCGTATTTACGATTGACATATTTGGCCGGATTAATGCAGAGTACGAAGACGCAGTCAATGTTCCTCAAGGGGGGGAAGAAATCGAGCAGTGCTTCTGAGCTGGTCAATGACAGCTGCATGTAACCACATTAGCTCCATACAATCTTACATGTGCAAACCAATACCGAGAAGAGAATCCTGCAATTTTATAATCTAAATTTGGAATAATTAATTAATAATGCTTGCTCATTTTTCTGTATTTGTTTGTGTGTCAGTCTTGCTCCCAGAGTTTTCCATGCGCTGGTCGGGCTGTGAGGAATGGATTCCTCTCTCATGGGCCATACCCAGCTAAAGACAAGATACACCTGGCCAGAATCATACGGTACACTTGTCTCTGTTGTTTTGTGTCTGGGTACAAGGCTGAATCAATAAGCCCAGTGAAGCATACACACAGACTCCCCAGTCATTCTTAGGCCCTTTCTTAATTGGAAAGTCAGGTTGTTTATGGAGTAAGTTCAACAAAGAGGGATGTAGATTGTGTATTGTGGAACACAAAATGACCTTGGGGATACATGCATTTTAATGCAGTGGACTGTTCATACAGAAGATTCAGATAGATAGAAAAGCATCTTAGCAACAACATGTACTAGACGGATCATCATTGTACCCACAGCAGTGCATACCACACACCCACAAGGAGTTTATCTTCGGAGGAAAGCAGACGGAAAGCATTCGGTGTTTCAGAGGAAAAGGCTTACAGAGAACTAATGAATAATCAATAGATATTGATTTCAAAAAGGAAAAGAAAAAGACTCATTTTATACCAGAGTGGGTATGTGTATCATGGCATAGTGTGGTCATACTCGTGTGCTGAAATTGTGTGTATTTTCAACAGGCGAAGCTATGTGGGAGTGGAGCTGGTGCAGTGGCTGTGTGAGCAGTGTGTGTATGTGCGCTGTCGGACTGCTGCTGTGCGTGTCTGGCAGGTGCTGCTGGAGCTGGGAGTCCTGCTGTCTGGTAAAAAAACACACTCTAACACGCCAGCAGTTCAGTGCTTCACAATTTATAGCTGCCTTAAAGCGCCATCAGCAACTATCTACACATCTTTAAAGATACAAGTGGTGGACTCATCCAGCAGAACAGAGAGGTTCATTTACTGCCTCATTCACCTGCTCAGCACATGAACCTGATTTTAATTTAGATCCTTCACCCTGAAACTGGGAATCAGGGCACTGTTTATCAAAGCCCCACCTCCTAGCAATCTCATTATTCTGCCCTAAACATCATCCTACATTATTTATCTGTAACCATGTTAACAGCAATTTACTACAGACAGAACCACCTGAGAGCCTGTTCATCTAATGCCAGTGTGCTGACAGGGCCTGCATATGACTGCTGCAGCAAGAGATGGCACAGAAACTGTGTCCATACATTATTTATCTTGGTAAAGACAGTTTTAAAAAGCAGTACATGTTTATTTAGAGGATGAGCAGTCCAGTTCAGTTATAGTTATTTGGTCTGATGAGGTTTAACTGATGACGCCACGTTTCTGCCCTTTTCTGAAATGAATCTGAATTTTTGATAAGTTTATTTCTGTTTACGCTATTTATTAGAATTTATTATTATCAGTCGTTATCCAGACAAAAAATATCTAACCAAATTAAGTATCTAAGAGAAAGAAGTAGTTGTTGCTGTAAAATGAGGAGGCAGATTGAATGTTGCTAGAAAAACAAAGGTCTTATTTGACATCTCTCTAGCATATTTCTAATTGATACGCTCACCAAATTACTGTCTGAGGGTCACGGCTGATAAAAATAAAATGTCTTTGTCTTACAATACATAATTGTACATTTTAACATTTGATATATAATTTTTTTTGGAGTGTTTATGTCTTACAAATGTATTTAGATAAAAACAAACAAAATCTTTAGGCTGTTTTGGGAACTTCATAGCCCACGAGTCAGATGCCTTAGATACTGCATCTCATAATGAAATGCCTCACCACTACGGCCTCAACAGCTGTGGAAAATATGGACAGTATCATGGGTTTCAACTATTACTTTCGTTAAAAACTCAAACCAGTGTCTGGCCACAATCTGCAACCTCATTTATTTACTTTAACATAGTTTATAATGTCTGATTCACATTCCCTTCTTTTTCCTTTTTATACATCAGATTTGCTTCGTCAGTGAATGAAAACTTAATACATGTGAATGTGAATAAGGGAAACACTAATTGATTAACTATATTATTTTAACCTATAACTGTACAAAACCATGTTTTGTCTCAATGGGTGAAAGCGTTTGCAATGAAACAATTTAAATTGTTTAATGGAAAAGGTTATTCCCTTTTGTTTATTATCTTTTTTTGTCTCCCCCCCATCTTAGTGGACCAACGGGTGGTGTTTTCTGACTCCAACTCTTACTACCAGTTCAGCTTTGAGGAATGTGACTCCACCTCTTGTGAATTTCGCTCCAATGAAGGGGATTGGCCAGAGGCTGTTAAGCTCCTCCTACAGCTCTCCCCATATGTACAGTTTCGCTCTGGTGGTGGGTCCAATAGCCCGTAAGTAGTGAATGGACATGAACATGGCTGTTAGTTGTTGTGTTTATCTTTGTTAATGGCAAGTTTTTTCCATTGCTGTTATATTTTTTTGTTATTCGGTGATTTATTATTTTTCATTTAACCTTTATTTAACCAGGAAAGGTCCCATTGAGGTTAAGAACCTCTTTTTCAAGGGAGTCCTGGCCAAGAGGCAGCAGAAAACAGAGTCAGTTACAGTTTAAACAAGCTATACAGTACAAATAATTAAAAAGATTAGTGATGTTAATTAGTGTTAATGCTTATGGGTGGTTGGTGGTTGTGAGTGTGACTCAGTTGTGAAGCACTAGATGGTCTCCATTGACCTGAACTGGAATCTCATCATTCCTGCAAATCATCAAAGTTGAAGTGGCAAGCTCCCACTTTGGATTCAAGACAGCTCATTTGTCTGTATGATCATTTGTAGCTATGCATGATTTGGTGTGAGTGTTATACCTTTGCAAAGGGCTTGTCTATTCTTGCAAAATAAAAAAAAGCACATTAAGGAAGATCCTCCTCAAATCTAAGTGCAAACCTCATCTCTGTTCAGTGTTCTAAATCCACGGTCTGTTTACAAACATGTGCCATTTCATTTGCAGGCATACACGTTTCCATTTCTGTAGAAATGCACTCATATTCAATAAATGAGACATAATGTGATCACTGACTTACATGAGATGGTCTCCAAGGCACACTTGTACATTCATGCTAAGGGGTATCAGCCAGAGTTCCCTGTCTTGCTGCTCCTGTGTGTGGGGTTCCTGCTGAGGCTGCTACTGAACTCAATCTGTCACTCAGTGATACAGAAAGAGTGAGATCTCTGTGTGAGTGTGTGTGTGTGGAGAATGGGGGGAATGAAAAATGAGTGTATATGGAGACTGAAAGAACAGAACCTCTATCGACATATTCTTCTGCATGTCAACTTCAAAGAGTGCATTTACAGGCACAAGGGAGAGGAACTGAGGCAAAGGGGAATTGAATGTCATATTTACTAATGTAGATCTTATGTAACATAATGTACATGCTTCTGTGTTTTTCATCAGTGACTTTGTATATATTCTGATGTTTGACATGCGCACTCAGAATTATTCCACTCCAGTGCTTTCACATTTCCAGTTGATCTTACAGTACCAACTAGTTCTGCTCTGACAGCAGAAAACCGAAAACGGCACCTAAAAATACAAGGCAACGAGGACTGCATATATTTACCCTTTTTCACTGATACATAGACATATAAAATTGCCTTTAAGTGCTGTACATGCTCTGATATTTTCCGGGGTTTTGCTTGAAAATGCACTTGAATCCGAGAGCAGTTTTACATTTTCAGGGTAGCCATAAATGTGATTTTGCATGCAGCGCCCTCTCTTTCGCTTTGACTCTCCTGCTCTCTGCGTCTCTTTGACTGTCGCGCCATTTCTCTGCAGGTGTCTCTCTCACGCCCTTCCTCCTGATTCATTTTTCTGTGAAAAGGTGAACATTTGAAGCTGTGTGTGGAAAATATCCAAAATGACTGTTTTTGGCTTCAGAGACTTGATGAACTGATCTCTAAATCTGCAGTCAGGCATACTTTGTTTTTATGGCTCCCAGCCTCTGATAGTTTTATCTGCTACTGATTAAGTAGCAGAATTAAGACTATATGGCCTGAACTTTGCTGCTTTATTAAAGCCAAAGAAGAATGTGTCACTAATTAATGGATTACTTCAGATACATCATGCGTATTTTGATACTCTCATCAGGATTATTATTCAGCTCACATTAACACCTTATGCTTGCCTCATACAACCTCCTGTAACATTACCTATCAGTCACTTTGTGATATTTGAGGTTCTGTTCTGTTGTCATTTTTAAGGGCCCAATTTTTTTTTCTTTTTTAAATGTATGACACAAAATATGTAAACTTAGCACAAAAGGGAGGAAATCTGTGTTTGGTTGATTATTTTCCTCTTAAATGATACAAGTAATTGTTTGATTATACATTGTTGTAATGCCTGATCATTTTTGCAAGGTATAATTTGTAAGGATCATGCTTGTGTGGCTAGTGCCTCCTGAAAAAATGTGGCAAAATCCTCTGCAATATTCTCTTGTTGGCTTGGTGGACTGGAGGATTTGCACTCTCCCTCAGTAACAATAAAGATTACTGTGGGATTTACACGTAATGTAATTTTTTCTTTGCTCGTTTGACGCTGTCAAGGACCTCCAGTAATGTCTTGAAGATCCATTTGAATTAAATTAATTGAGAAATACGTTGTTAATCCTAGAGGGAAGTTGCCATTTTGAATGTGCAGCCACAACAGCTTGGCACCTTGTCCTCATGATGGGCACCAGCCTGGTCATAATTTTGCTGTGGGATGAAGTCCCATTCCTCAACCAGGAGTTTTTAAAGGTCAACCAATGTGGTTGTATTGGTCACTCTGGCACATACAGCATGCCCAAACTGATCCCTTCGAGTGTTTAATTGAGTCAAGGTCTGGACTCACAGCAGGCAATCCCATCCTTTTCCACTCCAACTTTCTGGAGGTATTCTGTGATAATCCTGGCTCTGTGTGACTGACCAGGCTCGCCAATGATCCATAAAGCAACACCAACTGGTATTATTAAAGGGGAGTAATAAATAAACAAACACAAGTATCCTTACTTTTTTGTGCTAAGTTTATATATTTTTATGAGGTTTTTCATCCCAATTTAAATTTGGCACAACTTTAATTCATTGTAACTGACTGCTATGAAGATATGCTTTATTTCCCCATTGCCAAGTTGCTTCACATTATGATAAAAGACAAAACTTGCATATAAAAAGCATTTTAGAGAAACTGAATAAGGAGAAAAAGGCATTCGAGTTTAAATGTTAGATGATGGCCTGCCAACTGCAGTAGATGCCAAAGCATTTGTTTATTTAAGGGTTAGGTCTGGTCAAATTGATCTTTGTAACACTATGAACTCCTCAATGAGTCTCCATTTGTTTATGCCAACTTTCTTATCAAGTGCAGTAAAATGCATTTATGCACACATGGATTTGGTGATTTCATTTGATTTAATATGAGAAACGGTCCTAGACATTATTGATTGTAGTAAAATCATTCAGTATAATTTAACTGAAAACATACATATGAATATTTAAACAAACCATTATCCTTTATTTTGGTTCTATACACTTCATGAGCAGCCCACTTTTCTGATAAATTTGATATTTTAGGATGATAGTTTATTGTTTGCTGTAGGAGGGGTTTGTGTCAGTCTGTAAAGATTAAGTTGTCAGATTTCCTTTCTTTGGAATACTGTGTTCTTTGCTTTGTGCAGGGGAAGCAAATTCGCCAGGAGCTAAAATATGACACCTTTGCTTGGGAAGAGGAAATGCACTTGCTTGCTTTGCATAGTGCTCTGGTCCTAGACAATTCATTGCCCTTTCTACTTTAAATGAGAAGGGGCAAAAAGTCAGACTCTGCAGAATACTGCAGGAACATTATAGCTGCAGGGAAGGGCTACCAGTCAGTCACCAGTTTTTACAGAAAATGCATCCTCTTTCTGCACATTAGCACAAGCTTTTAGCTCCGTTAGACTGACAACATTCAGAGGAAAACAATGCATATGCAATTGGCTGAATAAATTTTTCTAACTTAAGAAATCGGCATCAGGGATCAAGTAAGTCAACTCTTTGTAGCAAGAACATCCTGATGTGATCTGTGTTGGAAGGTGGTGCAGGCACGGATCATGTTAATCCTTAATACTGCTGTATGCTGCTTAATGATTGGTGACACACCTCCTATTGTGTCTCTGCTCCAGCTCTGGTACATCAGAGTCATGGTGAGTCACCAAATTACCAACTGTTCACTGGCTGAAAATAAAACTTAATGACCCAGATGAGAGTAAATTTATCTTAATGTCTCTCGATAGTTTTCTTTTCATGATCTGCAAATGCACTTCCACATATGCTAGGCGACAACCACTTCTCTTCCAGATTTGTCAAATGGAGACACATCAGTTTGACTTGATACTGAAAGGAAG
The DNA here is from genome assembly GCA_029874935.1 of Atherina boyeri. NCBI lineage: Eukaryota > Metazoa > Chordata > Actinopteri > Atheriniformes > Atherinidae > Atherina > Atherina boyeri. Next base: position 300 of record JAPMNP010654542.1, on the reverse strand, counting down.
GTGAAAATGCTGCATTTATTACTACAATATGTTGCTGACACTAAACTTGTGGTATTTTCACACTCCTTCCAGGCATCTGATGGCCCACCTGCCTTTGTCTTTCACTGTGCCAGAGCTGATAGCTGATGTGTCAGGCTGAGGGCTATTGTGTTATCACCATCTCCCCAGCTTCTACATCTTTCATCCCCTTATCAGATTACAGTATACACACACAGTCACACGAGGCTTCGTCTTCTTTCCTCTACAACTATTACAAGGGCTACTGGGATCGGTGGATAAAATCCAAACTGTATGCAAATG
>JAPMNP010654537.1:0-12917 GCA_029874935.1 Atherina boyeri | reverse complement strand
AAACATTTTTTAATACTTGGCAATGACTGCCTAGGAACAGTTCTGGTTTACATTGTTATAGTTCATCACACAGATCTGATCTGACCAATTAGCTGCCATCATTTAGAAACATACCAGTTGTCAAGTTCAACTGCCTTTGATTTAGTTTCTCACAAGTCAAATGCAGTTTAGATGATAACCTTATTCCACTTCTTTACCTTTGAGTTAAGCTCTTTTTCATAAACGTTGTTGTATATGGATGAATCTTGACACTTTTCATCCATTTACATCTCTTGACTACATCATCAAAGAAACACCAGGGTCTCCGTGCCATCCCAGCGTCCAGGTTTTTCAGAGGAAGTCGCAAGCTTTGGATCATGAGCCGCTCCAAGTTCTTTCATTGCCTCCCATCATTCTGTCACATGTTGATCTTAGTTTCATCAAATGACGTTTCAGAACTGCTCTGGCTTTTTTTCATGTGTTATTTGGCCCAAGTCGCGTCTGGCCTTTCTATTCTTGAGGCTTATGACCGGTTAGCACCTTGTGGTGAACCATCTGCATGTGTTCTTGTTAAGTCTTCTCTTCATGGCAGACTTGGATAATGATACGTCTACCTGCTGGAGAGTATTCTTCTTTTTTGGGCTGGATATTGTTTTTTTTTTTGTTTTTTTTGGAAGTGTGGAAACACTCCTGTAATGTTTTTAATGCTTAAGGTTGGCAATGTATATCTTGTAATTTGGAACAAATCACAAGTCCATTAGCTTATTTATAAAGAAAAAGCTTAGTTTGCCTGTTTTGAACAAGTTATTTCACAATTTCAACTTTAGCATTCAAATTAAATAATTGTAATAATCTATAATTTCCTGACTATTTTTTTTCTTAATATCCAGCCATTACAAGCTAGAAATATATGAAAAGAAAATCTGAGCTGAATGGCTGCATATTAACCAGCTCATCTGCAAGTAAAACAATGACTGAGCTTCATATAGACCTGTTTTGCCTTCTCAGAAGCTTTAAATGAAAGGGTTTTGAGAGTACTTTTCTGGTAAGAGTGAGACAATATCTTCATGTCACTTGTTCCATTTAAACAGGATACTGAACAAATAAATCAGGATATGATGTTTACTTGGAAAAACGACTGAAAACGTTTTGTAGTTCACCTCTATTGTCCACCACGCACTTGTGTTTATCAACCAAGCAGCTTTGTGACGCATTATGGGGAAAAAAGAAAGAAATAAAAAGAAGGAAAGCACCAATTATTGGTTTGTCCAGCTTCTCCTCCGGATGGAACAAAGTTCGGTTACGTTAGTGGGTGAAGCACAAAAACAGGTGATGCAGGATGCCTTGTACATTCCCAGACGTTTGATTTAATCTATCAAAGCAGGTGTATATTAGATAAAATCTTTGTTTTAGTAGTTAAATTGCACATAGGAGGAAAATTACAAGCATAAGAAGGAATGACAGCCTGTTGTGAGCAATAAAGGGGGAGGAAGAGGGAGTCAAAGCTCTGAGTTATGAGAAGGTTAAAAGCAGAGAAAAGCGGGGGTTGGATGGGACATTAAAAAGATTGTGTCCGTCTGGCTAATGGTTCTTTATGGCTCCCTCGCATCCTGAGATGGGCAGGATGACTGGCAGAGTGTGTGACCACGGCTAACTCTACATCACCTCTGTTTGCCCCCTTCAGATGACGTCCCACTCAGCGAGGCTGCCTGCCACGCTGAAGTGAACCACTAAAACACCATAAAACCAACAGACTAAACAGCCATTCATCATTACTGTGCACTCATGAGCCGCATCACACGCAGCAGTCTTAACTGTCCCACTCGGTGCCTCAATGTGCACATTAAAACTTCATCAAGTATTACTGATACAAAAAGTCTGACCACTCAAACCTCAACCGCCGTTTGTAATGTCCAGAAATAAGGCAATCATGGGTGAAAATGGTTTTGTTGGCCACTTTTTATTGAACTGGTGATGACTTGAACCAAGTGTAAAACATTGCTGTGCTCTTTGACAGACAAGTGTGGGGGAAAAAAAAGAAGGAAAGATGCAACACAATGAGGATGATCCATCTTCATTGTGGGGGCTAGAATCCACTTTCTTGACCGGCCCAGCTTGGTGTCTGCAGAAACAAAAAAGTATGGAGAAAACGTTTAAATTAGACCTTCTGCCGATAACTGGGACTGATCACAACCAATTTCTGTTGTTGATTGTGGGAAATGTGAAAAAGTAACATACATGTGCAAGCAGTTAAATGCTGACGTTTCCCTTGTCGGGAAATGTGTGTGTTCTGCTGGTGAGCGCTGGGTGGCTGTGAGGGCTGACAGGGACCCAAAGCAGCCGGCCCAGATGGAAGGCAGTAAATGTTCTCTATATGTAAGTGATTTGTAGCCTTGAGGACAGCAGGATGTAGTGGTGTTCTGTGAGTTGTTTGCAGCCTCTTTTGTCTAATTACAAAAACTCCTTAATGAGGGGGGGGTGCTCTCCCCCCCACCCCACTCCCAGGACTAGGTTATGGCAGCACTCCTGGCGCAGATATTCAAACAATAGGGAGGAGGGGTAATTGTGCACATCAAAAGCTACCCAAGAGCTGCAGTTAAAGAGTGAACAGTTAACATGGCTGCTGAAACTCCATGGCCTTGATGAGTGAGAGATCCAACCCATCAATCTGTTTTTATGGACTGAGCTGTAAGAAGGAGCAGCTCCACCTCAGAGTATGTGCATTGTTCTGAAATTCTGTGAAGCTACAGTCTGAATACCTTAAGAACACAAGGTTGACATCAAAAACAGACTTAAAGGGGATGACTGGACCCTGAGCCCGACATCTGCAGCAGCTACTAAGTGCAGGGGACTCCAGGCTTTGACTAATGTTCACCAAACGCCAACATGAGCGTCCACCTTATTTACGTTGCTGAGCTGAGTCACTGAGCTCAGGCCGCATTTTATGGTTGTTTGGGATCTACCTTGTCATTAGGCCTTTGAAGAGCAATAGAGGGATGAAAGCATTAGCTCTGTTAAACTTGCTCTTACTGGCTTATTCCGTGTAAAGAGAGCTTTTGTTGATGGTTGTTCATCAACATTCTTCAGCCTTGTTCCTTTGAGCTGATCATTTGAGGTGCTTTGAACTGCCATGAGTTCATGTTGACCTTCAATCTGACCAGTTGAAGGAGTTATGGGTGCCCTACAGCGTCAGGCTGGAGGTGGAAGTTTTGGGTGGATTTTGAATGTACGGTGTGTGCATTACTCACCTCGTTTCTGCTGCTGTGCGCCTGCTTTTTCTCAATGTTCATGGCCAACATTTGGCTGCGGAAGGAGAGGCTCTTGGTCTTCTCAATCACCTGCTGGTAAGGCGATATGGCATTGTTCCCCATGACGACATGGCCCTGGAAATATGGACCAAATTGGACAATACACCCACATTAATGCAAAAGAAGAAAAAGAAAAAAAGACATTCACATTTGATTTTGCAGACACGTCATTTTAAAAACACCAGACAGAAGTTGTACTGGTCTTATTCAGTTCTACTGCAGGCATATCTAGATAATTCTATGTCATTCTGGGGGACTGGGCTATGATTTGCTGATTACAGACAACCTTTGTGATGTGTAGACCAAAACATGCAGCTGAAGCCTCATGAAGGGAATGTAACAGGGCAAAGATAGTGTGGATACAATGTAGTTAAGAGCATACCCTTTGAATTTCTTATCATCACTGGTAAAGTGTGTTTAAAAGAGATTTGATTAGTTAGTTTAGCAATAAAAAAACTGCAGTAGAAAGCAAAGTCTCACCAGTTTGGAGTCGATCTTGGCATCCAGCCTGGCATTGCGGATGAGGTTGACGATCCATCTCTCAGCTTCCTCAGGAGTCATGTTCAGCTTATCTGCCAGCATGCTGTTCAGGGAAACAGAGACAAGAAGCACTGACTTTATTTAGTCAAGACTAAAATATTCTAAATCTGACAGATTGATTGATTAAAACGGAGTATAAACACAAAGACTTCCTACATCCCATGTGAGCCCTCAGGTTAGAATTTCAATGAGACAAGAAGGCATATCTTAAGGATAATTCTAAATATAAACAAAGTGCACTTGGAATTACCACCACAACAGTACCTGTTTTCTTGCCAAAATATGTGGGGAATCTGCACAGGGCTTTTTACATGTTCTCTGTAGTTGTTGCAAATCCCCAGGTAAGAGTAAAACCTTGCAAATGATCACTTCAGTTGCACTGAACTGTCTGTGTTGTGCTGATTCACGTATGAAAAATGCAACAGCAATAAATAACTATGAGTTATCACCAGCCTACGTTATGATTGATGTTGCATATTAGCTACCAAATAAAAAGTTACCCTTTCCATTTGACAATGCTAATAAATGGCCATTATACTATGCTTCAGGCAAAAAGTGCATAACACACAGCACACCCAAACAACATCTCTAATGGCCCCCCACTAATGGCAGCTGGCTTTATAGACTAGCACAAATTACTTATCTATAGGTGCGGGGACTTCCATGTTGAAAGTCTGAGGTTGCTTAACCAGGACACACATTTTCCACCTGGCTGCTAAACTTTGTCATGACCCAACGTCCCAACGAGTGACTGTCCCTTAAAATGAAAGCCAGCTTGGACACGGGCTTGCTCTTTGATACAGCTAGAGGTAGATGTGTCACAGCAGAAGGCGGGGAAGTGGAGGGTGGCTGGCACTCTTTGATCCAAAACTCCCCTTACTGCAGCTGGTCTCCCTTGTGGCTTTCAAAATAACTAGNNNNTCCTGCCCCCTTCCTCTTGTCTGACCCCCACCACCCTCCACGCCTACCACATTTCATATAGGGGGCCCAATAAATATCCTTAACCACTTTGTGCATGGCTCAAAATTTCTTCGGAAACCTCATCTCAAAAGCCAAACACCAACTCCTCCTACTGATGAAATAATCGGACCTGCACACACAGTGAAGGTACAAATTCTTCACCGTCTCTAGTCTGTGTGACTTTTCACAAAATAATAGGGGTTATAAGGCCAATATAAAAACAATTTACTCCACTAATTTTCACTTCCTGGACCATTAATCACACTTTGTGAGACTTTTTCAGTATAAGCTCGAATCTTCCCAGACCACAACACTTCTCACGCCATGGCTCTGCAAACAGATCCCACCACCATTACAGATTTCAACTGTCGCTCTGAGAGTCTTATTCAAGACATTCTTTTAGGGGGAAGTAATCTTATTTGGGATTTACAATATGTCTGCCTTACCTCAAGGCTCAAAAAGAAAAGTAGACTACCACTTTCTAACCCATGATTGTTGGTCAAATGGTGGCAAAACCACATGAGGGGGAGTGCAATGAAGTCAGTGTCTGGATGGGGCAAAAAAAAAGCACAAACAACAAATAAGAAGCATTACATCAACATAATGAGAAAAAGAGGGTTTGGTCTCCAGCTGACAGTGCACATCTCAACACTTCCACCACAGTGAAGTGATGGAGAAGGTGGATAACAAGTTCGAAAGCACCAGCTGGGAGGAGATTTGTGACCATTTCGGCAGCCCAGAAGATGGAAAAAGATAAAGGGAGACGATCAACTTGTCATTCACACCTACCAACTTTGTTACATTAGTTCTGGTAGACAGCTGATTATGCTTCAGCTCAGCAAACCTTTGGAAAATGACGCATGACAAGAAAATTGCTCCTATGGATCATTATTGGGAATCTGACAAGTTCTGAAAAGTGTTGGCTGTCTAATGGTGCAAGTTTAGGTTGTGATGGATAACACATGTCGCTGATCGCACAACGACATCAGCAGCACAGAGGATTTCAGTCTCCTGGCCAAAATGTTACTAATGTAAAGCAACTGGTACACTGAATATATGCTTTGTGTCCTAGTTTAATAGCTTGAATTGAATTTTTTTCCTCTGACAAAGAACATTGGCATTAATATTTCAAAATTTTATCCATGTTCAGTACAAGACAAAAGCTTGGATAAATTACTCTGAACTGGGCATTACAATGAACCATAGTGATGGAGGATGACTTGACTGTCTCAGAAATGAGAAAACATCAACATCTCCCCTTGGATAAGTAGCATATTAACATTTAGCATATAGTGAATGTGTAATGAATATTAATAATGAACAAAGCATCAATAGGAAAAGTCAAGCACTGTTTATTTATGTCTGTCTATCTATCTGATACCATTACACATGCACATTATCAAAATAATTTGTTCTCTTCATATTAAGACTGAAGTTATTTAAATGATGCAAATTATGTTTTAACTACTCAGTTAAATTATCTGTACATGTAACTTTACAAAGACAGCAATACACCGACAACTAACTACAATAATGAAACAACCCATTTAGATGTCAATGAAATTTGATTTGAAATCCTTAACCTTTATCCCCTGCAGCACCATGGCTCACCAGCTCTGTGCAACTGATGCACCGTTAACATCTACTTTTGATATCCAGTCATTAAAATGTTTCCTTTTCTTTCCAGCTGCATCTATGACGACCCATGTAATCAGTAATATCACACATTCCTTTCCATAACCAATTTTAACTAGTGGACAATAACATGTTATACAAGCTTGAATAAGCCAACCCCCCTTTCTATCCTTACCTATGAGACCTGTGCATTACACATAAGATAGTTTCTGAAATGTTTGCACAGTATTACATGTCCAACATTCCAGGAAACGTATGGAGATTCAGATTTGCTAATATTTACCCAACAATCAGGTAATCTGTTGGAAATTTTAAAGAAAGAAATTTATTATTGGTTCCAATTTTACCGCAGTGATTAAGTGATTGCTGCGCTGGAGTACTGCAAGTGTTTTGTTTGGCAATTCAGAAAAGTGGGGGCACATGCCAGTCAAGTCCAGGTCAGATATGGTGATCAAAACAAACATGGTTTGGTTTCCTCAGCAGGGACTGAGGCTAACCCCTAACCTCTGTCAACATGCTCAGTGCAGCAGAATACAGGACCACACAGTGCCCCAAAAGGCCCAGGGCCTCGGCCAGTACCAGCCCAAGTCCTCTAATCTAATTTATAAGATAAAGTCTGGCAATGTTTTCCTCCCAGGAAGCACAATTGTAGACATGATCAAGGTTACTTTATCTTATTGTCTCCTTAAAAACTAGCCCTACCTTGACCTCAGAGAGAATTAAGAAAGGAAAAAATAAAGAAGGGAGTAAATGTGGAAGATTTGAGAGGGGGCAGGGATTGGGTCAGACTTAAACAACCCCCAGTATTGAAATCCTTTGGCCCTTGAGCCAAGCAGACAGCCTCCATGACTGGTTTTACATTACACAACCATGATCCTGTTCCCTGGGGGACAGGGATCACTTTCATTTCGACCCCTTACTCTCTCCGGCTCCTGAGCTTTCGACTTGAGGCTAGGGGACTCCTGTGAGTCTCAATACCAACCTCACACTCGAAGACAGGGGTCAGGATTGGGGTCTAACTTGGTTAGGGGAGAGAGGAGGAAGGGGGATTCTTCTCTAAAGTATCCCCCTTCTTAACATAGTTGGTCTAAAATGAATGCATTGTTAAACAGCAACATATGATAGTGTTCAGGAGACTACAAGCCATTTGGAGCAGCCCGACTTTCAACTTGGGGTAAAATTGATTTTTTTGGAACCACCAAAATGATTGTGTGGTCTTTTAATGACTTAATTATGAGGTGGAAAGATAGTCAGTGTTACATCCAAATACACATGACACTGCGTCCAACTACCAGCAAACTGTTGTGTAAAAATGCGATCTCGTGTCAAAAAGACAAAAAACACAAAAACCCCAATAAAACCCCCCTCCAAACGATTACATATCAAGTATTTGATCAAAATGTCAAAGGACAAATGAGCAGCTGAGGTCAAAGCGGGGTCTTGCCACTGAAACATTCATGGAAGGACAATCAAAATAAGGCCTATAAATCGAACTAGGAAAACAAAGCTAAATCAGAAACATACACTTGAGACACTGAAAAGTCTAGACAAAATGATGTGTGCGTATGCAATTAGGAGTGCAGGCGGAATCACATTTTCTCTGCCTACAGCATTTCTCAAGGCTTTATTGCATAAAATAACTGAATTACGCCAACTTCTACTTTTATTTTTTAGTTGAAGCTGTGGGCAAAGGCGAGTTAAGTATCTGTGAAACCATCATGGCTAGCAGCTGTTAAAATGTCCTCATTAAAAACAGCCATCAAATTCATTTGAATCCACGCTTGGGCGCAGAATGCTTCTGGGTAGAGGACCAATGACTTGGAAATTCAAGTGTCTGTCAAAAATAGACACGTTCGGTCCATCGTCATAACACCCACCAAAATAAACACGGAAATCCTTGAAACTTGCTCCTAATTTGTGTTCCTGCATCAGAAACCTCAACAATCACAGAGCAAGGGACACAAAATAAAATCACCGCTCAACTTCCTCTTTCAGCGTTACCACTAACCTTTGTGGTCCTTAACAAGAAAATGGATCCAATTGCAGTCAGTCTGCCAAAAAGAACCAGGACTCCTAATCAATTCCAGACAATCTGCAATTGGAGATTTTGACAGGGCCTGATCATGTTCCACAGTTCAACCTTGACAACAGACCTCCATGGCTCTATATAACAGTCAATGCAATCATTTTTGTGTCAACAGAAGTAATTAATTCCCCCTTTCCACTGTGGACTTCTTTCAAATCTTTAACATTCACAACATGCCCAAGTGGCAGCATCCCTCTTCCTGATAGCAGCAGTAAATTTGTACAGTCATGAATAGGGTAAACAATACAACTGCATATGCACAACAGAACATGAGACTACATTCTCATAAAAGGATAACGATAAATCACAGTAAAGGTCCGGATGAATGCTGTCTTTATCACTCTAAAATTTATGTAAGGCAGCCAAATCCTATAATCTCTCTTAATTGTATGCAATTAAAATAATCTTTTTACTTTCCTCTCCGCTAATGCTATAATTAGCATTAACTAAATTTTCTTGGTTTTGGGGAAGCATCCAAGGTCAATTGAATTTCACTGTAACTAAGCCGAATTTCAAACATGTACTCAATTGAGACCAACAGAGGCCGTTTGACCTCCATTTACCCAACAAATACGAGCTGGAATGTCTCAGTGCATTGGAGCAGCTGGGAACGTCTAAAGTCGTCTAAACCTTGACCTCTTCCTGGAAGAAAACTGTCTGAATTGGCGTCGGACAGGTGGTCTTAAAAGCCAAGCAAGCAGAGCAACCTGAGGAGACCTGGAAGCAGTTAAACCACATAATGCTTAATCCCCAAGATGTGTGGGGTCAGCATGGTTGTGTGTGGAGGGGGCAATAAACACTTATCTGTGAGGAAAATTCCGCTAATCACAAAGCTGACTTTCTAACTTCCTGCTTTCCGACTGCTTACACCGTCTGGTGACGTTAGTCTTTGGGACGTCTGTCGGACTTCGCCTGTCCAATACAGCTGCTGTAAAGAGGGGTTCAATGTTTGTAAGTAGCATTTTGTTTTGTTTGGATTGCATAGAGACTAACCCGATGCTAATGCACTGATGAATTCTGCAGAAGGTCTCAAAGATGAAGAGCCTGGCATTCTCAATGAAGTCCTCCAAGCAGGCAACCAAGAAGAAGTCATTTACAAGAACCTAAAAGACAAAACACATGTTATGTAAAACAGCAGCACAGTAGATACAGAACCAACAAAAGCTCAGGGTTTCAGGTTATTGAACAGATATGCACATACGTTTTCTGTCTGCATGCTGGAACTCATGTCTGTCTAAATTGATGGGGAGAAGATATAAATAAATTCTATTAAAGCAGCATCCAATCGCTGTTTGCTTTAGCGAGGGTAAATTGGATCGGAAGGGTCACATCTTATTTTTATCTTTTATCATCAAATGGGTTATTTTGGCACAGTTTTTCTAAATAAATGCTCCCTGTAAAGGTCAGCAAACCCAAACCATGTATAGCACTTCAAACCAACAACATATCTTCCAATTCTCATGTCCCCACAAGCAGCGCAGCAAGAACAGAGTCGGCCACAGAAATAACCAAACTGTCAGCAACTTATCACCGGTCATCTGGGCTGGTGATTCAGTGTCAGTTCTCCAAAGTTGGACCACCAATCTGGCATTAACCATAATCCAAAAAACTGCATTGACACCAGTCCAAATAAACTCAGGATGTCAGCAGTGATTCATACACACCATCACCTGTGCCTGGTTACAGTAAGAATTACAGCCATGTTTGCACTTCTGCATATGGCCCATTCATGTGCTTCATCTACTGCAAATGATCGTGACCCAGCTATGGCCCCAGAGGTACCACTGTGTGAAATACTCACATTTCTCAGTGCCTGCTGCATTCCAACTCTCCAGTGAGAGCTATTTCACATCACAGACTTCCATCTTCAAAAGTTCTTGAAGAATTAGCAGTTCTTTGTTTGCTTAAGCTCAGAAAAGTAGTATCTGCTAAGAGTTCTGGTCGAATGAATCCAAACTACATGGCGCTATCAGGCAACACATATTTCAGCTACAACAATGCTTATCTAAGGCTGATAAACTTTGAACAGCTAAGTGCCCTAATTACTGTCATCTGGGATTCAAACCACAAAGTTTAAATAAATTCTGAAAGGGACTTGAACAGCCATTTTATGCTCGATCTAAGCCTTACTATTGGTAGGCTTATAACTTTCATTCTTTGACATGCATGCATCTAACATCTGACAGTGATTGTAGATGTGGGCAAAGTGGGGAAGGAACAAAATAAGAACCTGCTCAGCCTGAACAGAGCCATTTAACCAAAGCTAAACTCCCTGTTTGAAGGCCCTTGGCTCAAACCATTTGACAGCATACAGTAAACTGAGGACAGGAGAGGCTGAAAACGATACCCATATCTTGCTATTACAGCAATCAGTGAATAGATGGGTGCCACTCCTCTATTGATGCATTACAAATGCTCATCAAGATGAGAGCCCATCCCAGTGGTGTATCCGTTTACCTCAATTGCGCCACCGTCTGTGAATTACCCCTCATGTTTTTAGTGTTTAGTTTTGTTTTGATTTTTTCCTAAAAGCCTGCGTGTGAATTTCTGCAGGTAAAATTTGCTTTACAGTCTTCAAACAAAACTGTTTTAAGAAAATGTTAATGTTACAGGCTATCACAGGTAATGCATAAAAAAGGTGCAGTAAAACATTTTTGGAACCCCCACATCGCTTGACCTGCTTGTGAACTGGACAAGGTAAATAAAGGTTTTGGTGCTTACTGAACACACTGGTAAGTCTGATAGAACTACTTGGGCTCTGACCTAAGAGTTGGGATTGAACATCTGTTTCAAACACAGAAGAGTCTGTAGACAGAATCTCATGAGGTGAGGTCAAGACCAACCCACGGATTGCAAAAAAAAAAAAAAAAAGTTTAGGCAAGTGTTTAACAAACTCTGTGATTGAAGGCATGTCTGAGCAAAAATGGGATACCGCTTTAATATTGTTCAATACACAAGTCATCATTTAGAGTTTGTACAGGGAAAATCTCATTTTCACTTGGCACATGCTTTGGATTTCCCTCTGACCACTTTTTTGAGGGTATAACCAAATACAAATAAATCTTGGTTAAAAACTCATTTGTAAAACAGTGATGTACTGATGACATTTTGTATTGGAATAAAAACAAAAAACAGGTTGAAATGAAAGTGAACTTTCAGTAAACAGCTGACACGAGTTACAAACATTTACTCCTGGGAAAGAGCTATTTGATCAGACCAGATGTTTTTCATTTTGAAGGTTTATCAGCAAGAGTCAAAAGATGAAAAGGCGACCAAATAACCCCAAATTTAGCTTTTTATTCCTCTGCAGCGCCAAATTATCAACTCATCTGGGAAAGGCAAATTATAGTGCACATGCAAAGGATGATCAAGTTACACAAAATGTAAATACAGCCCAACAATCCAGCTACGACACCTGCTCCTTAAGAAGCTAGGATTAGGACATGATTTGTAACTTATATTACTACGGCTGAATGGGGGAAGACAAGTGCAAGCTCAAATTAAATCTATATGTCTTTATGTACGGATAAAATCTGAAAGTATTAGGGCTGTAAAGTCCTGGTCGACTGGACGACTTATTGGTTGATACGCTCAGAGTCAAGCAAAATTCGAATTGCTCGATTTTATGCCACGTTTATTTAAAAGAAAATTATTTTTAGTGTTTCATCTTACAGTCCTCTGCCATCCAGAATGGAGTCCTATATGACAGTGACTCTCCATTTCATAGATGGAGAATGGAAGGCAAAGAGTCTTGTGCTTGAGACAAATCAAATAGAGGAGGCGCACACAGGAAGAGACATTGCTGCGCGACTATCTGAAGTTGCTGCGCCTTTACAATTCCAGCAGAAAAGAGAGGATCTGTTTTATGTGACAATGCGGCTAATATGGCACTCTGTGTTGAAACACTAAAGGAATCACATAAATGTTTGAAGATGCAGGGTGTCAGATCCGTCGGGCAAACTTTGCAGCTCTGTATTAATGCAGCGCTCAAACAAGTACTGCGGCGTTTGGATCAGACAGCACTGTGGCGCCGTGGCTACAGCGCGTCATCTTGTAACGCATTTTTTTTTAAACTGGGCACAACACAAGCAGAAGCAGCAAAATGTCCCTCAGCATGAACTTATTCAGGATGTGTCCACACGTTGGAACTCAATATTTTCAATGTTGGAGCAAATGCTGAAGCAACGCTAGCAACTTAACAAGAAGAGCGACAGCGGCACACTGGACCTCACTACAACACACTGGAATGCGGTAGACACCCCAACCTTTTTTGCGCCACGGACCGGTTAAAGGCTGGTTTATACTTCTGCGTCGTGTCCCTCGCGTAGGGTACGCCGTAACCGCCGGAGCCTCTGCGTAGGTCCGCAGAGGCTTGACGCGCACCTCTTCGGAGCTGACATGCAGCCCGG
>JAPMNP010654513.1:0-10089 GCA_029874935.1 Atherina boyeri | reverse complement strand
CATTTCCACAATATGGCAGCGTTTATATGATGATGATAGTTTAGATCTGGTGTAATGTTTGATCCAGAGGAATTCAAAATGTCTTCATTGTTCTGGAAGTTCTGTATTGTACATGCATTGCTGTTATTGAAAGATTCTAGATGTATCTGTTATTTACACCTCTCATATCAGCTCAGCTTGGGATATTGGCGATTGCAAAATAAAAAGATGGTTTTGCAAGCTGATGTATGTTTTAGTCATTTAATTAAAATGAATGCTTACATTAACATTAAAAACATTAGCTAAAACAAGATTGACGTGTACTACAGATAAAAGCTACATTAGTTCATTCAACAAGATTAACACTGGCATGCTTGACAAAACATATGCTAGTTCATATAAAAAGGCTGACTTGTTGTACGAAAGAGTTTAATCAATATAAAATTAACTTAAATGAATTTATTTAAACTAACTTAGACCAAACATTTTAATTTAATAAAAGACAAATTAATTGAATGGAAATGTTAATATTATGTTACACTTAAAAAGATATGTGGTGTTGAAATAACAGTCAAGATAGATGGTTTATTTAGATGGAATATAGGTGGCAAGATAAAATTACGTTCATCCAATGAAATATTTTTTTGTGTGTACTTTTTCAGATGGAAATATTTAAGCTAATTCGCACCATAGTCACAGACATGTCAAACACTGGCACCTTGTTTTATGAGAACAGGATTCAGAATTTCTTCAAAAGTGTGACCCAGCTCAGAATAATGAAAACAATGGATCATTAAATGATGTTTCTCTCACAAAATGCTTATCTGATTGATCTGTATTCAGTATTTAAATGAGATGACTGAGTGAACTTAACCATTTATTCAAACATATAGATGAGACTGGTCAATGCATAAAAAATGCTGACATGTTGAAAAAAAAAATTTTAAACCAGAAAGATCTTGAAAATAGCTCTCGCTAATATAGAGGGAGCTATATTCAGCCTGTACTGAGTCAAGCAGGCTGCCACCAAAGGTCATGGAGGACTAAATTTTTCATAGAAAGGCCCTGAAATGCAAAACCTATGTTTAAATAAAATTACATAGACATTTTCCCTCAGGAAGCATGTTGAATGAGCAGTTGAAACAAAGAACTGGGCTATTTGGGAATTCCAACACATCAGTTTGTCAGCAAAAAACAAAATGAAGTACAGGAAGAAAATATTCCCCCTACCTGCAACACAACAGAGGGGCTATCATCCTGTGGGAACTCAACTCACCCAACAGGAGAAACAAATAGAAGAATGAAACGGAATTCATGAAAAAAGGAATAGAGGGGTAGATGAAACATTGAGAGACTGATATTGTTCTCAAATATTAATGAAGGGCAAATAACCTATTCTAGAATACATTATGAAATTGTATTATTATCTAAAATTTCTTTTACATGATAACATGGCACATTTTCTGAAGATGTTCTGCATTTACAAACTCAATTTGTTTTTTGATGGGCAAACAGCAAAATACTTCCCCTGAACTGTCTGTACTGCAGGCCTAAAATTAGTCATGGGGCTCAAAGGGTTAAGGAGAAAATACCCAGACTCATTAAAAAGGCATCATTATTGCACAAAAAGTCATGTTGAGTATATTCTTTTTCTTATTTTTAATTTTATGCAGAATTTTACTTTGTGATAAGAAGGCGACACACAACCCTTTACTGTTATCTGACTGTGTGGTATGTTATTTTAATTAAGTAAAATCAAATGGCAAAGCAATGCATATAAATGATGGAAAACCTGTGCAAAGAGGTGGGATACGTACATCAGATTACACTGATCCTTCTAGTTTGCACTGCATTTGTGAACCATAGCACCTAGTATACTATTGTTTTTGTTTCAAAATGTGAAATTCATATAAATCGTTGGATATTTTGAAAAAAAGTTTTCATTTTGCAGAATATCAGCTGCTCCAAAAAGAAAAATATTCAAATATTCATGTTAAAAGTGAAGATAAGAGGTCTAAAATATACATAAACTTACACTTTACTTATGACTCAGTTGAAATATGATTATGGGCTGAAAGAAAATTCAGTCTGTGTCTGTTTAAAGTTTTCACGTGATTTTAATCCAACAAGAAGCCAAAATGTATTTAAGGTAAATTTACCTGATGTGGTTTTGAATGAAGAACAAAAATTTCTAATCAGGGAGCTTTTACATATTCAAATATGTCATTACAGGTACTTTAGAAATAGATCCAAATCTGTTTGTATAGTTTGTTTTTTTCTTTATTTATTGTTTATTCATGGTACTGGATATCTTGATCCTAAAAGAACATAAACAACATATCAACGTCGAAACTGAGCATTTTACATTACATGGAAAATATGAGTTAATTTTGATTTTGATAGCAGCACATCTGCAAAAGTTGGAACGAGAGAAGAAAGAGAGAGAGAGAGAAGAACAAAGTGCTCAAATAAGAATCAACTGGAGCACCATTTGACAACTAATTATATTAATAACCAACATTACATGGACTACAAGGTATATTTCAGAGAAGAAGAGATCTCATATGTAAAGATTGGCAGAGGTCACCAACCAAACACCAATCTGCAACCAACTTTGTCTAAAAATTGTGGAACAATTTCAGGGAAATGTTCCAAAAACATAAAACTGTGAAAACTATGAATCTTTTGATATTATTTACTGTAGATGATGGATTCTTCAAAGAAATGGGAGGAATATCAGTGTACATAGGAAGAGACTCATGATCTTCTGGCCCTCAGGTAGCACTGCATTACAACCATATTTTATTGGTAATAAAATATGGGTAATGAGATTTGCAAATCATTCTGATTTATTCACATTTCACAAAGTGTCCCAACTTGTGCTGAATTGGAGATTTATTTAACCTTTATTTAACCCGATCAGCTCCACTGAAATCAAAGAACTCCTTTATAAGGGATACCAAGCCAAAAGGGCAGCAGCACCATAAATAACAGATTAACAACATTAAAACTTCCTCACAAAACAATTGCACACATCAGAGCTTTGAACTCGTTCAGTGTAATGAGAGCCTGAAGTTGAAGTTCAAATTGTAATTCATTGTTTGGGGTCCAAAACCTAAATGCTTTCTTGCCCAGGTCAGTTTATACCGTGAGGACATAATAGCAGAGCGCCGATAGTTGGTAGATTGTGGCCTTCACGTTTTCTTGTTAAAAAGCAAGACAAATAGGAAGGAATGATACCCAGAATGGTTTAGTATATAAATACCAATGACAGAGGCATTAGGCACACGAAGAAGTCCAGTTAACGTGCACAATAGTGAGTGAGGGAGCAGTTGGTAATGGTCCTTAAACTTTAAGAATGACTGAACATAGATAAGTTTATTCGAAAATATGGTTTGTATTAGAATGTTCTTTTCCTTGATAACCGAGTGCCAAGTCCCACCCTATCAACTGCAGAAACAAACCATCCAAAAATAAATTTCTTTAAAAGTTGTGCTGTTTGGCCGGAATTATATTCAGATTTCATAAATGAATCAAGGAATATCACATATCCATGACTCACTACCTTTTGAATTATACTATACAACCTTGATACGGTAGTATGTATTGTGCCAACAAGAAAGAAAAAACATAATTTGAAGATACTGCAGACAAGAATAAAAAGTCAGAGAGGATAATATTAATTATAATGCATCAGTTTTATTTAGCGCTTTTCAAGACACCCAAAGACACCCAGCTAGCTAGCTAGTACTAGCGTAGCCACAGCTGCCCTGGGGCAGACTGACAGAAGCAAGGCAGCCATTCTGCGCCATTGGCCCCTCTGACCACCACCAATCATTCATACATCATTCATACTCATTCATGCACCAGCCATGTTTTACTGGTAGGCAAGGACAGTAAAACAGAATTTGCCGGGAGCTGGGATCAAACCACCTATCCTCCGATCATTGGCCGACCTGCTCTACCAAGTGAGCTAAAATGTCGTCCCACTGAGCTAAAATGTTGCTGAGAGAAGGATGAGGAGGATAGCAGACACACATTTAACAGACTGTGAAATGTTTTGGCATGTTTCTGCTTCTTTTCTCCTCTTCTCACTATTGGATCGGGATTATTATCCCAACAAGTTTATGTGTGGAGACTTATTACACATCTCTGCCTGCGATCCGGCTTTCATCTGCAGCCAACATTCCTCCCCTCCCTCCCTTCACCTCTGTGCGCACAACACACCCTCCTTCTCTGTGCCACTGACGTTATTTACTGGCACAAGCTTTTGAGATTGTCAACTTGTGTTGTGTTTTTGCAGCATTGAAATAAATTATCTGTCTCATAAAACTCAATCGCACCAATCTGACAGCTTTGCTTTCAGCTGTGGGTCTAAGTCAGTGGCACATGAAGGACATTTTAATGGGGTGAATGGTCAGTACATATCAGTAACTGCAATGTCCATCAGGATCATTATTAACGTTAGTATTAGACTCAGTGTGTGCGCTGTGCCCTTTCTAATGTAAAAAACAAAATTCTATCTACAGGTTTATTTTCTATATTTTCTAACAGCTTCAATCAAAGCTTTGAATTTTTTTTCAATACTGCATAATACTGATATCTTTCATTTGACGGCAGTAATACATCTGTAAAAAGTAGTTCCAGGGGTGATGTTTACCATTGTGTAGCATCTTCTTTTCTTTTAACAATCTCTTGTAAGCATGTGGTAAGCTGTGTGAACAAGAAAAAGAAAGTATCTTGTTTTGGTGCGGTCAATCTATACTCCACGAGAAAATCCTTCCGCAACTGGGCAGGGATTTATGCAGGACTACTTGATCAGCTGTTTATTAACCATCCATTCAACCTTGAAAGCTGAAATGAACTTTCCCCTTAATGCTTTTCCGCAATAACCACGCCCAACCAAAATATCTGACCAATCACGCAATACTTCTCGGAGCACCACGAGAAGCAAGTTCTGCTAGACTGATGTGTTGAGAACAAGCCACAAGAACTCCAACACCAGGGCCGCAAGAATAAAATGACGCCATTTTGTTTTTGTGGCCTCTAAAATAAGTAGAAAGTTCTCACTTTTCGCGATTATGCAACAGGCTCAAGACTAGTAAGTTTTTGTGAAAACATCAAACGGGCTTACTTTTTAGCTAATTCACAGGTCATTGCTTAAACTGACAATGTTTCAGTGACTGTCCCACTGACTTCAGAGCTTCAAACACCAACACACAGCATTGAATAGATGTTGACAAGCTACCAATCAGAGTTGGGGTGGCCACATGCTGGCCAATGAAATTTCTGGGGTGGCCCTAGAAATCTCCCAAAATTTCCACTGGTCCAAGTTGCACATTGCTGGTTGTCAAAGAAGTTACTGAAATAAAAAAAGGGAAAATGTTCAGATACAAAATGGAGAGAAAAACATACAAAAAGAAAATGCAGTGGCTTTTACATTTATCAGTATATCATTACAGACTATACATTACTACTAATACAGATTATTAATAAAGATATGTTTTGTTTTAATCAGCTTAATCTAATTCATCAAACTATATCAATTTAAAGAAGAAAGAAAAAAACGAAAGAAAAGTTGAGTCTTCGAAGTTGGGCTAAGGAGCTATATTTGATCAGTAAATGCTTGTCTAAATGGTTAAAATATCTAATAGTAATGTCTCTCAAAGGTACATAGGGAGGGATTTATATATTTTTCCTTCTACAGTACAGAATATTTGTAAACCATTCAAGGACTGAAGCCGAATACCTGTGATCTCTGATTCCTCATACGTTACTACATCAAGAACTGTCATCCATCTGATGAAAACACACAGGTTAGCAAATACTGCAGGAATTTCTTGTCAAGCACCAAGATATGGAGAAACATTTACAAAGAACACTTAAAACTTGACTCGCAAAACTTGCAATAATTAAGGCTCACGTTAACCTTCTCCAGAGGTGGTGTCAACTTCTTTGGACTCAGAGGATGGAACAACACACTGGAAATCTGTAAGGGGTCAGACCAACCAGAAGTCCTTTTTATAACTTCGCACAGTGTTTCACTATGGGAATCGCCTGGGCATGACCAACTACGGAAGCTCCAATGACACAACATCTGTCTGCGACAGACAGGTTGAGCCGTGCACAGGGCTCCGCCTCCCCCTACTGCTACTGCTAACCGACAACTCCCCACTCATTCTCGCTTTCTTCCCATATGGAACTACAGCAAAGCTCCCTCAGTGCAGTCAGTCTAGCTTGGTTAACTGCTTAACAGTTCCCAGACGTCCCGTTAAGGAGTACATTGCCGAACGCAGTTCCCAGCTTTTGTCCAAATCATGCGGAGTAAGTAAAAGTATAAAGAAAATCCACAGTCGTCTGATACAGCAACCGCGTTAAGGTGAGCTGTCTCTACCCAACTGTAAGAGGCGGTGTACTGGACGTCCGTGTTACCCGGGCTATCACGTCAAGGTGAGCCTAATTAGCATAGCATGTATCCGCTGATGTGTCATGACAGGCTGACTCTGACATATAGCTGCAAGCTGGGTATTAACCCCGCGGCTCGTGCTAACAAGGAACAGACTACCGTGTTACGACGAGTCCTCCTTTCATAAATTCCTGCTATGGCTATGGCTTCCACCCCCGCCAAAGGGTTGGATCCTAAAGCTAAAGAGGCTGCATCCCGCCTGTGCCCTGCGTCATGTGGAACCTCCATCTCGGGTAGGGACCCTCATCCGATCTGCATAGCGTGCATGGGTATTAAACGCGCACAAGCTTCGCTAGCTGACCCGCAGGAATGCTCACACTGCTCCTCCATGCCCGAAAAGATTCTGGAAAGGAGGCTCAGAGTAGCAGTGGCTAACAATCAGGATCCCTCCCTCTCTGGAACCACAGCTGTGGCTTCAGGTGAAGTCCATCAGCAGCGAGCCATTTCGAGCTGGGCGGACATAATGGAGGACCAATCCCCGGTCATGCCCCCACTTTTCAAAGGAATCCTCGACGAAGGGAGGCTCGACCCGGTTACCGATGACGCAGAGTGCAATGCCAACTCTGACCTCCTCGACATCGAGGAAGAGGAGGACGATTCCACTTTCCCTGCAAAGCCTTCACAGCCACCTAATGGGGCTGAAGTGGTCACTCCAACGGACAGCAGCTTATACGACATCTGCAAACGTGCATTCGCGAGACTTGGCATCCCATCGCCAGCAGCTCAGGATGCAGAAGGAGCAGAACGTGATCTTTATGATGGCAAGAGGCTTCCTTCAGCCCTGCCAGCAGCAAAACAACTACTACCAGCTGTTCCGGCTTGTATGAAGGAAATGAGCCGTTACTGGTCGAGCTCAGACACGAGCAAGCTCCCCACTAAAGGCTGCTCCAAGCTGGAAATACAAGAGATGGGTGAGCTGGGGTTGGCCGAGCCCCCAGCAGTAGAGCCTTCAGTGGCTTAACACCTTCACCTTAATCGTAAGTCACTCTCAGCATCCTCGGGCATCTCTCTTCCTGGTAAAATAGATCGCCTCACAGCATCTATTTATCAGAGAATGTACAAATATGCAGCTCAGTCAGTGTGCTCTCTTAACACGGTCACATTGCTGTCTGCATATCAAGCAGAGATTCTCGAGGAGATGGGCCGCCAGCTGGACTCTGGGTCTCCTAATCCAGCACTGTAGGATGAGATATGTGTGGGGAATGATCTCATCCTCCGCTCCTCCAGGGGAGCGGTCCAGGGCTCAGGTCGTATTATGGGACTAGCCGTCTCTGGTGAGAGGGCCCCTGTGGTTGAACCTATCGGGCTTGGGCGAATCCCAGAAGGCTTAAGTCATGGATGCAACTTATGATCCATCCAAATGTCTTTTTGGCCCAGCCCTGGAGAAAATGAGAGAGACAAGCACCCGCAGGAAAGAGGAGGGTGAAGCCTTCAACCTCTGCCTGACAAGTTGGCCAAATCCACCCCCCCACAGGGACAAAGAACCAGCTTTGCAGCCGCAGCTGCAAGAGGGCGGCAGAGTGTGGTGAAAACACAGAGGCATGTAGGTGGGCATTAAAACCAACCTAACAAAAGTGACACCCAAGACCTTGGGGAAAACACTCCTTTGCTGCGGTGGTTACAAAAAACCGCCCGTCCCACCCAGGGAGGGGAAGAAAAAGTATCCCACTTTCCCCCCACCCCCACTTTTGCCGTCCCCTCCTCTGTGGAGGTAAATAAAAATGTTAAGGGAGGGACTCAACCCTGCTGTTCAGTGTTCTGAGGCTCCTGTGGTCAACAGACAAAGACGGCGCTTCACTGCGCCCTATTCTAGATTTGCGTGTGTAAAACAAACACTTACGCAAGTACACGTTCAGAATGTTGACACACGATCCATTCGCTCGGGGATTGGTTTGTGACAATCAAACTCTCGGATGCGTATTTTCACGTTGCCATTTATCCTCCACACAGAACATTTCTCAGGTTTGCTCATCAGGGCAGAGCCTACGAGTTTCAAACCATGCCATTCGGACTGTCATTAGCCCCGCAGGTTTTCAGCAAGTGTGTAGATGCAGCTCTGTCTCCATTGCGGAGCAGCTGCATCAGGATATTCTCATACATAGACGACTACCTGATATACCTAACATGCATGGCGCCTCTTTTGCAGTGGAGGAAGCCAGCGACTCTCACCGCTGGGTGCGGTGTCATCCAGGGTTACCTTGGCAACTGACGCCTCCTTAAAAGGATGGGGTGCGACCATGATGGGCAGAGTGGTGAACAGTGTTTGGTTACAGAGGATGGCTCAACTGCACATAAATATGCTGGAGCTGCAGGCAGTTTTTCTTGCACTGAAACACTTTCTGCCTTATCTGGAGGGTCGTCATGTCCTGGTTTAAGACGGACAACTCCAAGGTGGTGGCATACATCAAACGTCAGGGCAGGACCCGTTCTTTGCATCTGCACGAGCTGGCCAGGAAAATAAATCTTTGGTGCAGCTCCAGACTTCTGTCTGTTCAGGCAAGACACGTACCAGGAGTCCTGAACCTCATTGTAAAAAGCCCATTCCCCACTGTTCTTCTCCCTGTCCGAGGCAGATGCACCACTAGGGATGGATGCTTTAGCTCATCTGTGGCCAAACGCTCTCCTATATGCTTTCACACCTCTATGCCTCATCTTTCCCACTTTAAACAGAGTGAGGGAACAGGGTCTGATATTGATTCTGGTGGCTCCTTGGTAGTCATAAAAACCTTGGGTGGCAGAAGGTATTTAAATGCTGGTTGCAGAACCAGCCTCTTCCCATCCGCACAGACCTGCTGTCTCAGGCAGGAGGGGAGATTTACCACCCCCACCCAGACAACCTTGCGCTCTGGGCAAGGTAGAACGGCAGTGTATCCCGTTTCAGTGTTCTGTGGCAGATGTGCTCTGTTTTCTACAGAGTTTGTTGGGAAAAGGGAAGGCTTTTTTCACCATTAAGGTTTATCTGGCGGCAATCTCAGCCTACCATGTCGCGTTTGGTGACAAACCAGCGGGTCAGCACCCCCTGGTTTGTCGCTTCATGACGGGTGCATACCGTAAACTGCATGTCTCCAAACCTCTCGTCCCATTATGGGATCTGTCAGTTGTTTTGGACGCCCTCTCTCAACATCCTTTTGAACTGGTTGAAGGAGTGGGGATGAATTTTCTCTCGTTTAACCCTTCTGTCGTGTTCGGGTCAAATCTGACCAATTTACAACTTATAACACTCATAAATATTGTGTTTTCCATCTGATTACCTCAAGATCTTATGATATCCTGCACACTATGCACTTGAACATATAAAAGTAATGATCACCTCTTTCGTTGAATTTTGAGTGTTTTAACCCTCTAAGCGCCAAAGTCGCAATATTGCGACAGGTGACATTGCTGACTAAAACAGCCCCTTCCTTTAAATCTACNGCCTTGTGCTGTTAGTGCTTGGTGCTACTACATGTCCACCACGTGTAGCTTTGACTCTGGCCTTACTTTTGGGTGTGTTTCTATGAAAAAAAACGGAGAAAAAAAGGTTTGAAACCCGACACCAGCTGTCAGATGGGCGCGAGCAGCGCGAGCAGCGCGAGCAGCGCGAGCAGCGCGAGCTGCGGCTGAGCGAGGCAGAGCAGAGCAGGAGAGGAGAGAGAAGCGGCAGG